>JAUMHE010000024.1:323884-335281 GCA_032359235.1 Enteromius mattozi
ACACTAGTCAAACGAACCGCGCTTTGGTGGTCAAACGCACTCGGGCACGGTTCAAACTGCCTAGTGTGAGTACACCCATAGTCACAGACCAATTTAATTGCGCAGTAATTAAATTGATGAAATCGTTCTGCGATTATGAAAGCTTTTTTGGGAGCTTATTAATATTATTCTACTTAGTAGATGCTGCTTCATCGAGTTTGAGTCAGTTACACTGCATTTGGAAAACCAAACGTGTCAAACATGAGAGACATTTATGAACCTCTTGTCCTACAAAAAAAACATTTTTATTTCAAACTCTCTTAGCATTGCATTATAAATATACTTTATATTAATGATTTAATTATAATAAGACCTCTGATGAACCATATATTGTCGTAGTCCTGTGTTGAATCAGTGACAGCAGTTCAATCTTCTGATTCCTGGAGCGATTAGCATTATCTTTCTTCTGCAGGGTGTGTTTGGAGTTACTCTGGCGTTCGGATGGAGATTTACTGCTGACCTCAGAGCCATGCTTCACTGAACGATGGGTTGTGGTTTGTGTCTGATGGAGCACTGTGTCAGCAGAATCCTGCTTAAAATCATGTTTTCTTATGTTTCACAAGGAATTTGCTGCTCTTACGAAGGAAGTGAACATGTGTCGAGAGCAGCTGCTGGAGCGAGAGGAGGAGATCGCCGAGCTGAAGGCGGAAAGAAACAACACACGCGTGAGTATTTATTTTATATATGTTTAAACAATCAAAACAATCAAACCTAAGTATTTTTCCGCTCTAAACAAAGAAGAAAGTATTGCAAATCATCTTCTTTGCATATATTTTTTATGGATCGTCACGTGCGCTGTTATCTATTCAGAATTATCAGAATTGTCTTTCTTTCCTCAAATAACTATCTTTGCAACAAAAGTCTGTTAACAGTTGTCAAATGATTGGGACCTGTTTTACTCTCATCACAAACTTTTCAAAAAGAGGAAATGAAAGCAAAACTGATACCTTCACTCAGAAGAGAGAACTACGTCAAAGTTACTGCCCTTCCCACAGACCTTGTATTAAAAACACCCTGTGAGCTGAATAAATCATCTCTCCACTGATGTCCTCTCCTAACAAACCAGACAATATCTGTCTGAGACACAACTATTAGAAAATCTGGAATCTGAGGGGGCAAAAAAATATATATATTGAGAAAATCACCTTTAAAGTTGTTCAAATTAATTTCTTACCAATGCATATTACTAATCAAAAATGAAGTTCTGATATATTTATATATTTCACTTAATACCCTTATAATTTTTGGGATAATAGAAAAATGTATTGTCTATTGTTACAAATATATCTGTGCTGCTGAGGACTGCTTCTGTGCTCCAGACTCATATATAATACAAAGTATAGTGTTTTTTCAAAAAGGAAAATACAAAAAACATTCTGATCATCATAGTGTTGTGAACAAGGTCCGTGGCTCTATATTCAAGGCTGATATGGTGATAAGGCTTTGGTTTGTCAGCCTGAGCGTGGTCTGTGTTCTTCAGTTGTTGCTGGAGCATCTGGAGTGTCTGGTGTCTCGTCACGAGCGTTCTCTGAGGATGACCGTGGTCAAGCGCCAGGCTCAGTCTCCCGCCGGCGTCTCCAGTGAGGTGGAGGTGCTCAAGGCGCTCAAATCTCTCTTCGAGCACCACAAAGCCCTGGACGAGAAGGTACTGCATCAGGAAGCTCACACATGTGCCGCTGGCGTGTTTGGGATGTGCTTCATGTGTGACGTGTTTGTTTCAGGTGAGAGAGCGTCTGCGGGTGGCTCTGGAGAGATGCAGTATGCTGGAGGAGCAGCTCACCACCGCTCATAAAGAGGTGATCCTGAGCTAGATTAGGCTTTAATCTGTGCAAATATAATGTAGTAAATTGTTAATTTTTTCACTTTTGCATTCACTAATAAAAAAGATTATTCTAGTAATATGCAACTAATAGGTGTAACCGTAAAATAAAGTGTTACTAAAATATTTAATCATTATCTAGTCCCACACTGGATAGCTGCTTTATAACAGAAAATCAAGTTGTAGTTCTGAAGTTTTTTAATGTTTAATTCTGTAAAGCTGCTTGCTTTAAATCAGTTTCTTGTATTAAGCGTTATATAAATACACTTGACATGACTGAGTGCCGATTGCAGAGCTCACGCAAACATATCCACATCGCAATGACCAGATGCTTTCTTAACTGCTGTTTTTTATTTTTGAGAGGAAACCAGATTTCAGTCTTGTGCTACGGCTCAAACCACGTCATTGCAGCTCTTTACATTGATGATAAAGATATTTGTCCTTTTTTTTTTTTTTTTGTCTACGTTGTCGTTAATGTGGAGTAATTGTTTCAGCCCTAATAACAATGTCACGAGGGTTAACGCTTGTTTCTGGACTGTTATAGCTGGTGTTTCTCAAGGAGCAGAGCAGTCAGAAGAAGGGGATGATTGATGGATCAGAAGTGAATCACAGCTCTGATGCAGCACCAAACACTAACGGCAAGGTAAACACCACGTGAACAAAACAATGGATATAATGATGAACTGATTAACTGTACGCTTTCATTCACATGTAGACATAATCATACATGGAGCTGTTTAACTGTTGTGTTGAACTATTATGTCCTTAAAAAGTCTAGAATTGAGTTGTATCAAATAAGGCCACAAAACTCTTAAATTGTACAAGAAAGTAATTATGATTTCAAGAGATCTTAATTTTGGGGACAGAAATGTGATAACTAAAGTTCAAAAGGCTCTGATTTTGTTGAATATGAGCGCTTTTGTTTTGAAGTCTGGTGCTGGTCATTTCAAAGAGTGCTTCTTGCTATTACCAGGAGAACAGTCATTTCTGCTTTTCCAAAAGCCCCACCTGCTGGCAGAGAGTGAATGTACGTTATTAATAAGCCTGTTGTTTTTGTTCAGACCGATGTGAAAATCAACCATGTTTTTACTCTGCAAACACACAGAGCTGTGAAGGTGAATCGATTTCCTCAATAGAGGAAGATAATGCATTATTAAAATCTAAACAGTAAAATGTATTTACATGTTAATTTATTGATTGTTTAAATTTATATAATAATTAATACTCTTGACTTAAACATGGTTTAAAGACTGAATTGTGAAGTGTATCCTTTTATAAAACTGAAAACAGTTTTTGTGCAGGTCTTAAAAATTCTTAAATTTTAGCTTAAAAATGCTTTAGAAACCCTGAATTGAATGAAATTGTTCCTGTTGAACGTACTGGCAGCTTCCTGAAGTCTTCATAGCCCAGTGTAAAGCAGGATGTGTGTTTCCAGCAGCGCCTGTCAGACGGCTCTATGGGCGCCGAGGAGGATTGTGGGAAGGACGGCGAGCTGCAGGAGGCGATGGACAGACAGAGTAAGGAGCTCCTGCACCTGAGGGAGCGTGTGGCGTCTCTCTGCGGCCGCGTCGCCGAGCTGGAGGAGGATCTGGACACCGCCCGCAAAGACCTCATCAAGTCTGAGGACATCAGCAGCCGCCTGCAGAGAGACTTACGAGAGGTACGCCAGAGCACAGTCTTCATCTGCTGAGGAACGAGCCGGTTTGTGACCGTCTGTGTGTGTTCTTCTCTTAGTCTCTGGCTCAGAAGGAGGACATGGAGGAGAGGATCACCACACTGGAGAAGCGCTACCTAGCGGCTCAGAGAGAAGCCACATCTGTCCACGACCTCAACGACAAACTGGAGAACGAGATCGCTAACAAAGACTCGCTGGTCTGCCAGGTGTGCAGTGCTTCAGTGTTCCTCTCAGAGAAACAGAGCGGCTCTGACCCCTGCTGGCCAAATCAGTGTGAATACACACACTCTGAGTTTGAACTACAGGAAAAAATGTGATCAAATTTGAGGTTTTTACAAAAATGAGTTCATTAAGGCCTGTTCTAGCGATCCCAGTGCTCCAAATAGTGATGAAGCTTCTAAAACAATCTTTATTTGTACATTTTCTGAGAGGAGTATGTTTTTCTGGATGACAGCTACTGTAGGTCTATTGCTGCAAAACATTAATGGAAAACATGCTGGAACATTTCTGGGTGATTTTGCTTTGGAATCTTCAGAAATCTTTAACTGGATTGTTCTCTAAATCAGATCTCCTGACTCTTATAGCCTTTAAACTAATGGTAAATGTGAAAAAAATTAAAATAATAAAATAAAATTTGCTCATTTCGCCAGCACGGGTCACTGGTGTTGATTCACGCTGTAATGTTTCAGTAACTATCCATGTTTGTGATTAACCAGTCGTATTAATCATACGTTTAGGCTGACGTGTGTGTGTGTGTGTGTGTGTGTGCAGATGGAGGACAAGGGTCGTCAGCTGCAGGAGCGTCTGGAGCTGGCGGAGCAGAAGCTGCAGCAGACCCTGCGTAAGGCAGAGACGCTGCCGGAGGTGGAGGCAGAGCTGGCTCAGAGGGTCGTGGCCCTCACTAAGGTACGGCTCTCACACACACACACACACACACACAGGATCTGGCTGTGATTCCTCTGTTTCTCCCTGGAACACAGACACTAGATAGAGCATGATGCTTGTGTTCTATAAGAATACTGCAGTGATATTTGCCCGATTAATAATAACAGTGTTACAGTGACAGTACTTTATTCCTGTTTTTGTTTAGCATGCTCGTCATAAAACAGATTTTTTATTTGTTTCATGTAAAACAGGACTCACACTTTCTGTCCTGTCTGCTCCTGGTTATTTGTGATCCAAGGACTCCACAAAACAACTTTTGTTGCATTTTCTTTTTGTAACTTTCATAGAAATGTCGTTTGAATTTGTTTTGTGGCGTGAATATAATTTCATAACACCTGCATGTGATCTAAGTGTTTAAGTCACACATGAGGCTTTTATTGTAAATGTAGTGCATTAAATGAAAAAGCAGAGTTCTGAACCCAGAGTTTTGTCCAGTTTGCAGTAATATAGCGTTGATGTCTTTAAGAGTATATAGTCTGTGTGCACATTTATGTTCAGGTGGTTTTATTTTGTTCTGTGCATGGAAAGTCTGTTTTCAAGGCCTCTTCTTGTGTGTGCACAAAAAAAACACTATTTTGTCAGATTTTTTCAAAAATCTAAAATAAAAACTCCGCAAGAAACATGCCGTTTTATGCTACGCCAGCTTTAATAAACAATCAAATGAATTGCGATATTAAGAGAAATGCTGAAAGATTTGATTAAGATCATTCGTCTGCTAACATGTGAGCCGGTGTTGTGTGTTCCTGACGTGAATGAGTGTGTGCTGTAGTGAGATGATTGATCACACAAGTAGTGTATTTAGTGAATAGTGTGAGATGAACACAGATCAGTGCAGACACGGAGGATCTGTGTTTAACAGAGTAATGAGGACACTGTAGTGTTTTTACCTGCTGCATCTTTACTTCCTGTCGTCTGCTTCCTTTTCTTCTGTGTTGTTTCTGTTGTTCCCAGAGCTCAAATCTTTCTGGTGTTCCTCTCCTCCTCTGTATATGACTGCAGCTCTGCTGTCTGTCTCTCTCTCTCTCTCTCTCTCTCTCTCCCGTGTGTGTGTGTGTGTGTGTGTGTGTGTGTAGCGCTCTGCGTGCAGTGTCTCTCAGGACAGTCGCTCACAGATGAAGGTACACGAGCTCACGCTGTCGTTCTGTCTCAGGATTAGGGCTGTCAAAATGTCTGAAAAACTAAATTCGAATTTTGCACTTAAATATGATTTATTTTCAAATTGGAAAGGTATAATTTCATTTAGGGGGAAATGTTTTTTGACTAAATAGTGCTAATGCATGTTTATGTAAGCAATAAAACAATACAACTGTCTGTAAAAAAAAAAAAAAAAATGCATAATGTTTAAAAACCAAATATAATTAATTTGCTCAAACAATTATGAACAAAACAGCATCATGCATGCATCATTTAATACAAAGGGATGAAAGCCAATCAAAGCCAATCACACAGTAATTTTAAATGTGATAAATTTACCTTCTGTGTGAATGGCTTGCTTTAGTTTTGACGTAAACATCATCATCTCTGCACTGATTCTCTTTTTCCACAATATTTTGAGTGAAAAACACAGCAGCATCGCATACAATGTTTCTAAAATTTGAATGCAACATTTTGGTATTTGAATGTGGATTTATATTTTACATTTTAAATTTGAATTTGTATTTGATGGCTCTACTCGGGATGCACAGTTCAAGTGATTTTCTAGTCGAGTACTTGGGTCAAAAGAATCAAAAGTGCAAAATGACTGTTATGTGAATGCCACAGTTAGTGAGTGCTTTAAAAGTAAAGCGCTTGAACCTGGTCTGAACACCAGCACAGAAACATCTACTCTCCTCCTGTAGTCTGGAGCGAGTACTCGACTCATCGGTCACTTGTGCTCATCCTGGTTCTGCCTGATGATGGTGGTGTCATTGTGCTCCGGTCAGGAGTCGTCCCGTGTGACGCTGGACGGAGATCACACACACATCAGTTCTTCACTAACCCACTTGTGAAAGTTCTGCTCGTCACAGCATGATGAACCATTCTGTCTCTCGTGGGTCCGTTGCTGCTATAGTGTCTCATGTTCTGTCTCTCGCAGGCGGAGGAGCGTCATGGGAACGTGGAGGAGCGTCTCCGACAGATGGAGGCTCAGCTGGAGGAGAAGAACCAGGAGCTGCTGCGGGTGAGTGATCTATAGACCTAAGTGTCGGGGAACGATTATGAGTAACAGCACTTACGTAATCAAAGTAACTAGTAAAGTAACACATTACTTTTTAATTTAGAATAAATATCTGAGTTACTTTTAAAAACAAGTTCATTTTTGTATTCACTGACAGCTCTGGGGTTGCCATGTTGAGAGAAATCAGGAGTAAATGAGTGTTACTGTAGTTCTAGACTAAATATCAACATCTCACTTGCATAAAAACTAGGGCTGTCAGTCGATTAAAATTTTTATCTAATTGATTACAGGATGCTGCAATTAATCTAATTAATCACAAACTAAATTTGGCTGTGAAAATACCCCCGAACGGTAATTTAAAGCTATTAAATATTTACTCTACAATGACCTAACATAAGGTGTGGAACATGAAAGATCATTAGAGAAACATCTCTTATATTTTTGTGATTAAAGGCACTAGTGACCAAAACAGCTTAGTCACCAGCAGTATTCAGAACACCTTCTTTTGTATTGTCCAAAAGAAAGTAAGTCATTCAGGTTTAAAAACACGAGAGTAAATAAACAATGACAGTACTATCCTTTTAATGCTTTTTAAAAATATAAATAGCATAAAATTATATAAACGCTCTAAACTTAACTGTTTTATTCCCATTTTATCAACCAGTGTCTTTCCTATGGACCTTCGATGATGTAATTCAACCATGACAAACAAAAATGACACACGTTTGATTTTATTTCTGAATAGTGTTGATCTTTCTTCTCCTGCATCATATTTGTCATGTGATTAGTTTGAGCTGTCCTATCTGTACAGACCAGAATCTACATCTCCTTCAGCCTGAGGCGTATTCATTTCACTTTTGCTGTGAAAGAGCTTTTACTTTTGTGAAAGAAGAACCTTTTTTATATTAAAAACAAACAAGCAAGCCCTGTCCAGATTTAAAAAGTAACTCAAAAGTAACGTAACACGTTATTTTCCCTAAAAAGTAGCTAAGTAATGATTAGTTTGTTTTTTAGCAAGTAACACAATATTGTAATGCATTACAGCACTAATTCCCCAGCACTGGCTGACACTCACGGTAGTATAAACACAGCAGCTGCTTCACTTGTCTCTGTTGTTTTAAGGCCCGTCAGCGAGAGAAGATGAACGAAGAGCACAACAAGCGTCTGTCGGAGACGGTGGACAAGCTGCTGTCCGAGTCTAACGAGAGGCTTCAGCTGCACCTGAAGGAGCGCATGACGGCGCTGGAGGACAAGGTACGAACACATCTCTAGCCTGACCCAAACACAGGCAAGACCGAACTGTCCACTGCCGTTTATTAATGATCAGTTCCTGTCTGGCAGATGAACTCTCACAGAGCTGCCATTCTCCATCTTTATTTGGTGCTCTGTTAGTTACTGTGATTACTTTCACTTATATTTGTTAGGAATCTCATTGTTTTAGGAAATGTCATATGATTACAGAATCAAGAAGATGCTATCCAAAGTATTAATGTTTATTTTACACTTTCATTACGTTCAAATTAGTGGTTTAAACTATGGGTTTTTTGAAGGCCGATGCCAATATCTTGGAAAACAGGGTGGCTGATATAAACCAATATAATTTTATTTATTTTAGTTAATATTTATGAAATTTTAATTGATTTGAAAATAGATTAAAATACAAATGTGAAATAAACATTACATTCAGCACACGGTGAAAATGACATGGATATATGACAGTGGGCAAATGCATAAAGCGCATCATAATTTAAAACACGAGTAGAAAGTTTGTTCAAGAAGAGTTTGCTGAGACGGACCAGACAATGGAGGATAATTTGGTTTTGAAACAAAATAAAACAGCTGTTTGGTTTTAGCCTTAGTTTAGTTTAGTCATTTGGAGGGAATTTTGGACATTTTTTAGACATTTGTTTGGTTCCACAGTTCTGGCTGATTTTTATTTTATTTGAACTTTGTGTAATTTATTTTATTTTACATCAAGCTGTATGCTGTGTCTCCAAGCTTTCTTTATTGTTTCACTAATAGTGTTGTAGCCGTAATTAAACACACCCAATCCAGCTGATCAGGTCCTGCAGGCTTGTGTGAAAACTGTTGGAGCAGGCTGGAGCTAATACTGCGTTCACACCTTGTCGTATTTACCGTAATTCTGACAACTTGTGATGTTCAACTCGGTGCTGTTCATGACAGCCAACAAAATTAACCCACATGAAACAATATTACTGCTGTAAAACACAATACAAGTAAAACTTGCTATGCAAATGCTTTATTACGTATTTATAATTATTTCTTTAGGTTGTTATTACATGGATAGCCTAGATATCTACTCTGTGCGTCATGTCTTTGGTTTGTGTTCACATTACATTTGTATGAACGTTTTTTTCACCATTTTTCTATAGTTCTGCATGAGGTGTAGGGGTCACATGGTGCAAACTGTCGTCTCAAAAAAGCTCCCAGTTGTTGTTACAAGTTCTGTGAGGACCTTAACGCTGTTATCAAGTTGGTTTCTGCACAAAATCACGCTGATAATGAACCCGAATACTGACAAGATGCGCAATACATATCGCGCAGTCCTAGCACAGATGCACCTTAAACTCTGCATCTTGAGTTTAACAAACACATTAAAGGAACACATCACTATTTTTGAAAATAGGCTTATTTTCCAACTCCCCTAGAGTGACACAGTTGAGTTTTACCGTTTTTGAATCCATTCAGCAAATCTCTGGGTCTGGCGGTAGCACTGTGAGTTGCAGCTTAGCATCGATCATTGAATCTGATTAGACCGTTAGATCATTTTTGAGTGAGATGCTAGGAGTTTTACATTTTTCTATTTAAAACTTGACTCTTCTGTAGTTACATCATGGACTAAGAATGATGGAAAATGAAAAGTAGCAATTTTCTATGCCAATATGGCTAGGGCTGGGGAATTTAATCGTAGATTAATGCATGCTCATCTCGTCAGTAAAGCTGGTTCTTTGATTAGCGGTAAATCGCAATCAGCTGTTTTTAAAATGCGCGGCAGTTGATACACAGAGCCGTAGATCACTGATGAGCTACGCAAAATCGTCTTCAGAGTCGGAAGCGATTCATTTCCGATTTTGAACGCAAGATTGCGTAGCTCGTCAGTGATCTACGGTTCTGTGTATCAACTGCCGTGCATTTTAAAAACAGCTGACTGAGATTTACCGCTAATCAAAGAACTGCCTTTACTGACGAGATGCGCATGCATTAATCGACGATTAAATCCCCCAAGCCCTAGGAACTATACTCTCATTCCTGTGAAATAATCAAGGAACAATAATATTACACAGCGCCTGAAATAGTTCCCAGCATTTTCATTTACTGCGTAATATCATTGCGCTTGCTGCAGCCATGGTATGGCAGCAAAGTTCCTTGATTATTACGCTGGAATGAGAGTATAGTTCCTAGCCATACCAGCGTAAAAAATTTTAACTTTTAATTTTTTGTCGGTCTTAGTACACAAAGTAACTACAGAAGAGAAATATGCATATTTTCAAAAATAGTGTAGTGTTCCATTAAATACTCTGATGTCACGTATATCGGCTTTATATCAGCCACTGCTCTCTGAGATATCCATTTTTCGTGTGTGTGTGTGTGTGTGTAGAATGCTCTGATCCGGGATCTGGAGCACACCAAGAAGCTGATAGAAGAGGCTCATCATGAGAAGGTAAGTGTGGGATTCTTGGGTTTGTTGACGAGTGTTCAGTGTTTGTTTACGAGTGTTTGTTGACGAGTGTTGATGGTGTTTGTTGACGAGTGTTGATGGTGTTTGTTGACGAGTGTTGATGGTGTTTGTTGACGAGTGTTGTTCTGTGTTTGTTGACGAGTGTTGTTCTGTGTTTGTTGACGAGTGTTGTTCTGTGTTTGTTCACGAGTGTTGATGGTGTTTGTTCACGAGTGTTGTTCTGTGTTTGTTCACGAGTGTTGATGGTGTTTGTTCAAGAGTGTTGTTCTGTGTTTGTTCACAGGTGTTGATGGTGTTTGTTAACGAGTGTTGATGGGTGTTTGTTGATGGTTCACGAGTGTTGATGGGTGTTTGTTGACAAATGTTGTTCTGTTTTTGTTCGCGAGTGTTGATGAGTGTTGTTTGTTGACGAGTGTTGATGGTGTTTGTTGACGAGTGTTCGGTGTTTGTTGACGAGTGTTCGGTGTTTGTTGACGAGTGTTCGGTGTTTGTTGACGAGTGGTGTTCGGTGTTTGTTGACGAGTGTTGTTCTGTGTTTGTTGACGAGTGTTGTTCTGTGTTTGTTGACGAGTGTTGTTCTGTGTTTGTTGACGAGTGTTGATGGTGTTTGTTCACGAGTGTTGATGGTGTTTGTTCACGAGTGTTGATGGTGTTTGTTCACGAGTGTTGATGGTGTTTGTTCAAGAGTGTTGTTCTGTTTGTTCGAGTGTTGATGGGTGTTTGTTGACGAGTGTTGATGGGTGTTTGTTGATGGTGTTTGTTGACGAGTGTTGATGGGTGTTTGTTGACGAGTGTTGATGGGTGTTTGTTGACGAGTGTTGATGGGTGTTTGTTGACGAGTGTTGATGGTGTTTGTTGACGAGTGCTGATGGTGTTTGTTCACGAGTGTTGTTCTGTGTGTGTTCTGTGTTTGTTCATGATTGTTCTGTGTTTGTTCACGAGTGTTGATTGGTTTTTGTTCACGAGTGTTGTTCTGTGTTTGTTCACGAGTGTTCTGTGTTTGTTCACAGGTGTTGATGGTGTTTGTTCACGAGTGTTGTTCTGTGTTTGTTCACAGGTGTTGA
>JAUMHE010000024.1:340304-354963 GCA_032359235.1 Enteromius mattozi
AACGCCTTTCTTCTTTTGATTATGCGTTCAATACTGTACATTTACAAAAGCTGATTTTGTTCTGACTGCTGTTTATATGATTGTACCTGTCAAACTGATGAAATTCTGCATGTGTGTTTTAGTATTTGATAACATAACTGTAACTGCACAATTTAACATAATGTAGCCTATGGTAAGTTTGCATTACTTAAAAGATCGTTGTTTGCATTTCCCTGTGTGTATTATTAATATTTATCTTGTAAGATATGTTGCAAAAATCTTAAATGTCTATAAGCAGCACATGTTTTTATGACTTATTTTGTATTAATTATATAAAATAAATCTTTATGCATTATTTGTATTCTTTTATATGTTGTGAAAATGATGATATATGTGCACAATTGAGAAATTAATATTACGCTCAGTTTCAGCCCATTTCTCACAAGGTAAATATATAATTAAAAAAAATTGGTGAACTGAAAAGCAAGTTTTCTTTGTTTATTTTAACAGCCTGCTTGAATAATTTCTTTGTCTTTTGGATATTATTAGCCTTGTAATCTGACGAATTCCAGAATTAACTGTGAAACGTTATTATATAAGACGGTTAACTTATAGGCTTAATTTAATATCCTTAACTAAATATAATTTCAAGGTTAGTGAAAATAAATCAGTAGTGCTTCATTAATTGTTAAAATAAATTGCAGAATAGTCCCAGCGAATGCAAATCTTAGCGGGTCCGTCAACATTTCCGTTGTGGTCTGCGCAAAATATGCAGCGCGTTTCTTATTTACACGTGTTGTGAGAATTGGCAGCAGTTGTGTTGTCAACTTGATGAAAATGTTTTCTTAATGTGCTGGTGTTTTCTCTATTTGCATGTGTTTGCAGCGCATTGAGCTCTCTCAGCCACAGCAGGAACCAGTGAGAAATGTTTGTCTAATGCAGAAATGTTGTATGTCTTCTTAAGTTTTCCTAACACACGACAGACTAGCGCTTGTGAATGTTTGGGCTCAATTACTTCAGAGAAACGTGGCTGTGTTTCTGTATCAGTTACAGCAATTATCATTTGGTGAAGTAATTGGACATGTTCCTCGTCTGTCCTGAAAGCGTCCTCAGCCTTTGCTCGGCTGATTCTGAAGCTTCTGTAATCGGCGCCTCGGGCAGCGTGTCATTCCAGCTGATAACATTCAGACTTTCACCGCAACGCAGGAGCCTTTGAGCGCCTTTCACTGACAGATTAGACTGAACTGTGACGCTGGAAGCCTGGACTCCTTCACAATCAATAGATGCATTTGTTTTATTTCTGCGTTATTAAGAGAGGAAAGAGAAGAGGGATCAGAACATGTCTTTAAACTTAAGACTGTTCTGGATCGTCTGATCAACAACACACAGATCAGCATGTAAACACTTGAATATGACTTACCCTGCTGAAAAACACACAATAGAGACTGTCACTGAATGTGTAATGGCTTTACTGGATATTTGTTTGGGTGTAATGGAAACTGTAATGGACCCTTGGGTCTCTACTGTTAATTAGTCACCTTTTATTGGTGGCTTGTTAAAACTTATAAATCCTAATGAAATGTGTCCTAAAACACACTACAGGAAACCATTTTTATGGTTTTGGTGGTTAATAGCTGATGGGTTGTAATGGTATTGTAGTTGAAACCATTCAGAATGTTTCCGGTTCTGAGGTTATTCAGAATACATGTAATACACACGTAAACAAATCTGTAAATCAGATTCATATAAACAGAACCTGAAATCAGATTGGATTCATTCATATGGATGAAAAGTAATGCGTGGAAACATCTAGTGAAGGCACACGTATGAGCACGTGATGAGCAGAGGAGGCGTCATGTATGTACCGTGTATGCAGGGTGTGAATTACGGGGGGTTTGGGGCGGTCTTACCCCCTAAAGAAGGCTTTATCACCCCATCGGATTATCACGTCAAAACTAGATATAGGGGTTCAGATAGAAAGAAGGCTAGCCAATGGAGATTTACTTGTAAATATTAATATGCATTTCTATAGCCCAACTGATTTAAAAATGAATTGCTTGAACAGATCAAGAACACAAATGCATGTGTAGATTCAGTCGAGGTTTACCCTCTTCAACTTAATGCTGTTGAACTGAATTTTTACTGTTTGATAAAAAACAATAACACCAACAGCACCGCTCGCTGAAATACAAGCGCTTCCTCGTCAGTCAGATGCACGTGAAAGCTGTGTGTGTTACTATAACAAACACTGCATGTTTTCAGAATCATATTTGTCTGGTAGAAAGACAAAAATAAGTTACAAAAAAGTCTTTATCTAAAAATGAAGATAAGGTAAAGGTGTAAATAATTATATTTTAGACACATTGTCAGTAAATTCACCAATGAAAATAAATCCATAACTGTTGTGTGATTCAGATCAACACACAGTGGTATTTCATTAATGAATCCATGGCTTTAAATGAATTGAGTGAATCAATGATTCAGTGAACCATTCATAAAGGCAGTCACTAGCTTTGATTCTGAATGAATCAGTCATTTGAACAAAGTGACTGACTGAATGAATGATTGAATGACTCACTTAAATCAGGGATTTGACACCATCTGCTGGCACCTTTTTTTTAGTTTTATGTTTAGAGTATTTCACTATTTATTTATCTTTTGTATGTTGAAATAAAATTCAGAAAATTCAGTATGATGTGTGCTTAATATTAAAAGAGCTGCTGACTCATTAGAGAGACTGTGTTCTACCTGACTGACATGTGGCTGATCGCTCTCTCTCTGTGTGTGTGTGTGTAAGAGAGAGTGGAATATGAATATGAGCATGCCTGTAAATAATAGTGAATTAATCATATGCCATTCAGTGATGTGTATGATGAAGTTGCAGGTGGTTTAAATTATGATAATATGAAATTATGCATTTTTCAAAATCATTTCTTTCTCATATGGTCTGTTTTATTTAGTTTATTCATAATTGTTAATGAATGCATTAAGTGTCTAGCATGCAGATACGGTGGCTGTTATTTATGCATAATTAAAGTTGAAGTTTCTTTTCATTAAAAGAGTTCATTAAAGAGAAAGAACATAAATGCACTCTCAGTTAAGCTTTCTTTCATTATTATTATTGTTACAACAACAAGGAACAATTTTTTACAAAAAGGAGAACAATATAAATAGAAAACAGCAAATACTAACAGGTGAGGTCTCTGTGCTTTCACTAATGACGTGTTGAAGTGAGTATTCATTCAGGATTACATAATTATTATAAAGTGTGAGTAGTCCTATTTTCATTATATTTCAATATTTTAACAGCTGGAGCATCTCTATCTGGATCTATCTATGTGTATTCTTAATGCATCTTAGATTTACAGAGAATAATGTAGTCTTTAATAAAGCAAAAATAAGGTGAGATTTGTCTTTAGACTCAGGGGCTCCTCCGAACACAAACCCCTGATCAAGAGTTACTCAATGCTGGAAACTAACTTCAGCTCAGTATTTGAAACATTCTCTATAGTGACAGAACGATCAATCATACACAACATATTATTTCCATATGCTGGAGGTTTTGTGGTGTCGGTGGATCTTACTTGCAAAACACTAAAAGAATGAATTTTTTCTACAGAGGAATGTACTCCGATGTGACTGAGCTGTGGCTGATGTTTGCATACTCTGTGAATGAGTAGAATATAGATAATGTGCTAATGTGCACCGTTGAGCTCATAAAAACTGCAGTTTGAAAAATCAGACCTAAGAAGGGCCGCGCCAAGAGCAAGGCAGGTGAAAGCGATTTACTATTCCCTTTTATCTTCGTCTGTGCTTTTGTTTCATACACAGATCTTTTCTCTCCCAGGAATCATGTTTTTTAGATGTGCGCACTGAAAATGTTCTATTGCACTAATATTAAAATGGAATATTTCCCAAGGTAGATCCTTTTGAAATTTCCTAATAGATGTAGCATTAGTTCGAGACGATGATGCAGGTTATCAAGCAGCTAATCAGCTCAAACATCTGGTTTACACCTGCTCTTAACATCTGTCTCAGACGCTAAATAAACCAAAGTCCAAAAGCTTCTCTATTTGAGCCACGCTAGGTGATGGTGAAAGCCATTTTTGACCTCATGGATCTGAGAGCACCATGTGTACAAACAACACACACACACACAAGAGCTGTCCAATCAACCTTAATTCAGGTGCTTCACTAAAATAACTGCGACGATGAAGGATTTTCATACAGTGTCCAGATCACATGCTGTAAGTTAAAGCTGTTTCTCATTGTGCTGACCGAAATACAGGCATGAAGATGAAGAAAAACACGACAAGCCCTGGCTGAGTTTCTCTGTGTTTCACAATGAAATTCCCAATAGTTCCCTCAGCGTGTTTGAGTGTGTTTATGGAACAGAGCTCTGGGTGTTTAGTGACTATGTGAGAGTTTTATCTGTCCACAAGGAATAGATGCAGCTCTGGAGAAGGAAATGTTCTGGTTTGTTTGGAGGGCCGCCAGGGGTCGAGAAGAGCCCGACTGACCTCATTTAGACATTCCCTGAGGTTTATTGACAGGTGTAAGATAATCTTTCGTCATTGCATTGAACGTTTTAACTGTATACTGCTGCAGCGTTTGAGCACATGGAAGTGATTACAGTCATCTTGCTGAGCGCAGGCATTCAGGCTTGTGCTGGCAGAGATCCTGATCCAAACAATCCTGAAAACTGTCATTTTTTCCCTCTCGTAAATGCTTGTTAGTTTTGTCATTTTCGATCACGAGGTAAGAGAAAAGCAACACAGCATTGCAAATGGATTGGGTGGTTTAGCAGTGTGAGCAGAATTATTTGCATGTGCTTATCACGCTCCCAGAATCCCTTTCCCTCAGCGTCACGCTGTAGGAGAACAGAAACACACGAGAAATCTCACGGGGACAGAACTTCAGTGACTGAAGACCGACTCCAGCAGCTCTTCTCGTTATTTGAAAACTGTCAATGCATTTCATGAATACATTTTTCGATTGCAGGAAAGGTTCCACAGAATACAGTTCACTTTCAGTTCATGTTTTTAACTTTCTAGTGTGCATCTGTGCACTTTCACAAATCAATGGCAGCCGTTGGTCAGATTTTTTTGTTATCGACTTGGCCTTTCAGCCTAGAGAATAAAGCTCACTGATGTCTGAACCTGTCTAACGTCCAGTTAAAGGCTTTCCCAGGAGAGAGGGAGGTATCCGTGTTTTCTGTCATGCTTTTGAAATGAAATGGTGAAGATACAAGAGCAGCAGAGATGTCAGGCACTGGCCTGTTGACTGGAGCAGTACCCTAGAGAGGACTTTTTGTACCTTATCTCTTCTGAAAATGTTTGTGGTAAGAGTACATGTTACTATTCTAAGGGACTAATGTGCACCTTTGAGGGCTAGATAATTAAGGTCTTCAGGATCACTAGAACCTTCCAAGCAGGTGTGATTTGGCGCTGACTGGAATAACTCCAGGAATTGAGGTGTGAAATAGCTGTGTGCCTTTAAGTCAGAGGTCTCTGCCTGCCCGTAATTATCAGATAACTCTGAAGAGGAGCAGGTTCAGGTGTGTTTCGTTGGAGTTACAGCTGGACGATGTCTCTACAGGGGCAGGGTTGAGTACGTGCTTTTTTACAGGTAAACTATTCTCTTAATCAGCCCTCAGCATCCCAATGTGGATTATGAGGCATTAATGTTAACATTAGCATAGGGTGGCCTTACGTGCCATTTTTCCGGGACACGTCCTTGCCAGGATTTCAGTATTGCTTTGATTCATACACCGATCGGTCTGCACACGCAAACAAAGCCAAAACCTTTAGGCAATATAGAAATCCTGGCCAGGACACATCTGGGAAAAATGGCACATATATCACCCTACATTAGCAGGTCAAAGGTTTTTAGTTGTGGTTCTGTGCAGGCCAGTTGTTCCCCAGCAGACTCATTAAACCGCTTCTCTCTTGTGCACGAGGGTATTGACACGCTGGAAAAGAACCAGCTCCACGATGCCTGAAGCACTTGCATGTGTAAGATTAAGAAATTACTGGGAAAGCCAAACTGGAAGGGACTTTCCATTTTTACTTTTGGCCATGTACTGTGTCAAGAGTTGAAGAAATGAAAAACAAGTTTGATGTCTGAATAGGTTGCTTACTTATAATCGCAAACCATTTGATATCAAGCTGGTCAGAGAGCCAATAAATGGTCTCCAGGTTACTGCAGTTATCTCGGGTCAAATGGTCTGGGAAATGTTGTTATTGTAGTTCTCATTAGTGTCAAGACGGATATTAACCAGATCGCAGGTTGCACAATTTAAAACTGGTTTTAAATAAAAGCTGCTTGCTTTAAATGCCGTAAGCTTTTGACTTTCCTCCTGGAATGACACAATTACCTCTGCCTTCTGTTTTGTTTTTACTGGTGTTCGGAGCAAATGTGGAGAGAGGTTAGCATCTATTAGCATCATTAAGGAAGCTGTTCCTCAGGAAGCAGACCTGTTAATGTTTGTTAGAGCGATCGAGCGTGTTTGACAGCAACAGGCCCTCACAACAGCAGATGGCACGGCCAGCAGGGCAGAGAGGCGATGGAGGGTTACGCAAGAGAATCATCACAGTTTGATAAGTGCTATCCAGCTGTCAGCGACACACGTGAACCCATCACACACTCCATGACTAGGCTGATTGATACGGTGCAGCCCGGCCCGGATCAGCAGCACCGGACCAGAGCGGCAGGGACATGGCTCTGAGACTGGTCCGGCCTGGGGAACAGATGGCCAGAGCCGCTGCTGGTGGCCTCGACCTGCTTCCGGCTTCTCAAGGGCACTCCAGGCTTCCAGTGGGATGTCAAACAAGGCTCAGAGGGCCACGAGGTGACATTTCTCTCATGTTGCCTGTATTTTCTGACAGACACAGAGGTGGAAGTGTGGCACTCTAAATCTGTGGAGGAGTCACGGCTGGATTGATGCTTATGTTTATGATGACCAGAATCAGGAGTTCACTCTTTGTCATCTCATCCGTGTTGATGATCCTGCCCTCTAGTCTGGTTCCTCACAAGGTTTCTCTGCTTAAACAATTTCTGCATAACCCAGGGTAGCAAAATAAAGTAAACTGTGACACATTATACATTCATACAGTGGACTACCAGTAAAATTTGGAAGCAAAAATTATTCAGACGCTTTGACCTGAGCATGTTTTTGTTTAATTGCTAATGCAACCTTTTTACACCACAGACTAAACTAAATGAAGCAGTATTAGTTGTATACTTAAATGTAAGTCTAATTACGTACCTTTCTTCAAGATGAATTTGTTCTGACACAGTTGAGTTCTTGTCGTATTTTATTACCATTTCCTATAGTATAGCGAGTAAACTGTGATAACATGAGGTGTCTGAATATTTTTTGGTCTGACTGTATATAAATGCAGTGTTCGACTAGAAGCGACTGTTGCAAACGCATTAAGGTTTGATATTCACTGCACACACTGGCAGGCGTTGTTCCTCTGCCATGCTGTTAACTAGGAGTGAGGTAATGCTCAGTCCTGCCAACTGCTCTCTCTTCACTCTTCTGCTCCTGCGTCTGGCATTCAGGGTGCCACCAGGTGCTGCTCAGATGACGGAAACACACATATAGAGCCGTCCGTGTCTGAACCTGCTGAACCTCTCTCAGAGAACCCTGTCCCAACACGGCCCTTCCTCTTCAGTTCGGTGTTCTTCCGCAACACAAAACAGCCCCCTCTGTTAATGTCAGCAAGTCCGGGGATGCTTTCCAGGCCCGAGCTTTATCAATACTTGAGCAGCAGCGTGGTGGTGAGTGTTGGTAATGAGGCATACTACACTGCACCATCTATATTGCATGATGGTTAGGACAGCGCAGAGACAAAGAGAGAGATCGTACCTGCCGCTTCTCGTCGTCTCTCTTTCTGCTAAAGACAGTCAAATCTTTCTCATCGGGAGAGTTTGAGTGTGTGCGGGTGTGGAGTGAATGTTAAGAGTTCTCATCAAAGCGCATGCAAACCCCCGCAGGTGAATATGTCTGTTTTTATGAGTTACCAGGTTCTCCTCTTTTCTCCTCCCTTCCCCCGCTTCTGCTCCCCTTTCAGATGGATTTCTGAATTATTTACGTCTTTCATTTTCATCGATCACTCTTTTTCCACAGGCCTCTCCAGACATCCCTCCATCGCTGTTTTCTCCCTCCTCCACCATGCTGTTTGTTGCTCATAATAACCTCTTGGCCCAATTGCTTGCGTTGCACTCCCACCCGCCTTCGAATACTTCTCCTGCATGAAAAGCGCTGCGCTCTTGAGGGAGCGATGCTTTGAGCCCGAGGTGCCTCGTGTGAGCAGAGCGAACACTATCCGGGCTCTGAAATTGTCGACGTGCATGTGCATTTTCTTGACGTTTAAGGGAAGAGTTCACTCAGAAATTACAATTCTGCCAATATTAACTCCCTCGTTGTATTTGCATCAATCTTTTAAGCGCTTGAAAACTCCAGAAAGCATAGAAATACTCTTAAATCTCCTTAAATGCAGCCACTATGTATATTCTTATAAAACTGTTGCATGAAGAAAAGCCTAAAATTCTCATGCACTGACAAAATGTCCACATTGTATTTCTCTCATTGATATCATGACTTAATGTGAATGAACTGGATGTGAAGCCAGCATCCCGCTCTGAGCCACACTTGTTTAGAAAGCGAGGTAAGAAATAATGCAGTTAAAAACAAAAAAATGAAAAATGGAGAGTGAGAGGACTAGATATTACACTGGCAGTAAGAGGATGAATTATTGAAGCTGGCATAGGGGGAGAGAGGCAGGAACGAGGGATATGTTTTTAATCCGGAGTGTATCCACGTCTAGACATACTACACACACTCTTACACACACACAGCGCTCACGCTTCTCCCTCGAGCACTCATAAAGAAAGAAATAGCCAGAGTCTCTAGTAATTTGTTTTTATAAAATAATAATCAAAATAGAACTAATGTGATTAATAATAATGATTTCCTTTGACTATTTCATGATCTGTCTGCCTGGGATTTTGTCAAACACTTGGTTAAACCAGCAGCAGGCTTTCAGAGCGGGTCTGCTGTTGTGGTTTTGAACCACGTTTCTTGTCAGAAAAATGCATGTCTCTACAATTACCACACAATAATCTATTCTGTCTTTTCACGGAAAGAAGAGCTTTTACAGCACATCTTCAGCCGCACAAGCTCCGCTCTTCAAACTAAAGAAATTCCAACATAACGGAAGATTTAGCACAAACACGTCATTAAAATAACACATAAACTCTCGCAAGCCAAGAATGGAAACACTCTGCCCGGTTTGAGCAATGCTACATTGTAACGCCAAAAGAAACCAAAGCACGCAGGGAAACGAAGCCGTGCAAATTTTCAAGAATGGTGTTTCATTTTAATTTTGACTAAGCATAATTTTTCTGAGTATGACTGCATGTGTCTTGGTTACGTTTGCTGTTCTTTGGTTACAGACTCAGAATGTCAAGGCAGTCAGTTTTCCTCCTCTTCTGTCAATCTCACACTCTTTTAAGATGTATTTTCTCACAGTGTTCAGTGACATCTTCTCGATGTGAACATGTCTTTTTGACGGTTGCCATCTGGTGACACATCTGGACACACATCTGCTCTCTCTCAGCTCTTCAGGAGCATTCTAGGTTATTTTACATTCAGTGTTTCTGGACCACTGCTGTGTATCCTGTTGATTACTACAGACAATCAGTTTGTACAAATCAGTGAGAAACACTCTTGGAGTAATGCATGCGTTGGCTAGGGTCTGTATGTGTGCTTGTAACTGTAATTAACTGAGTAGTGAGTGATGTTTTTGAGAAAGCATATTACATTTCCATTTGATGCTTTGTTGTGTGGACCATTTATGAGCATGATAGGTGGTGTATCGCACTGACAGATTAATGAGCCGTTGTCTTCTCTCATGTGACATTACACCTGTTTTCTGTCACTCTAAAAACACTACAGGACCTCAGTGAAAGCACCATGAGCTCATAGATGTATCCTAACATCCTTCCCAAACACCATCTGCTGCTGTTGTTTGTTTGTACTGTATATTTTAGAACAAATTCATTTTGTAATTTTTGCTTGGTTTATTTTCGTACTGTACATTATTTACTCAGATGTTGATCTTTGTGAGAGAGGTAATTTTTAATTCCTCAATTCCTTGACCTAATGTGGGTTTTTATGGTTTTTATTTTCCCAAAAGAAGAATAATGTTCAGATTGTTCAGACCAAATCACATTGATAATTTGAGTCTCGTTGATTAGCAGCTTCCAGTCCAAACAAATCAATCTTTGAATCAGTCCAAATAAGATCTAAATGTATTACCAAGTTTGCTCAGATTTCTTGCCATGCACCATGAGCGTATTCCCATCAAACAATAATGAAGTAGACTTTTAGACTTTTCTTACTTTGAGTACCAAAGCATTTTTCCGAAGGCCTCTCACAATTACCTTGCTGTGTTTTTCTCAGACCTCACTGGTCAGTGTATTCTGACTCTGTCCTCTCTGTGTGTCTGCAGTGACCATCTCCACCAGTACTTACTTCGATGGGCTGCTGGTCACCGGTCTCTACACCTCCACATCTGTCCAGTCGTCTCCCATCCCTGCGTCTCCAGCCTTTGGCTTCGGTAAGTAATTAGATTAACAGAAAAATCCAAGTATGTCAATGAATGCTCATAACCTGGGAGTGTCCTGGCAGACATTACAGGGTTTGAAGGAGAGAGAACACACCTTGTGTTAGAGAAGTACTGATGGACTGGAGTATTGCTTGAGACTTGTTTAATGATTCTGAGAAGCTCTGTTATTCTCATCTGTGTGTGTGGTATGAGAGCTTGTGTAATGTGGACATCATTGGCTTTTATATTCTTAAAAGCGGGTCTGAAAGAGTTTGGAGCGGGTACAGAAGATCCAGATACATACACATAATCTGGACTGTATGGTGAAGTCTAGAAAACAAACAGATGTTGAGGTTGTTTTATACTGACACAGAATATCTTTGAAGAATATCGTATAGCTGCAGGATTTTGTTAGAGGCTGATTATTATTTACAGTAAGAGAATGAATAAAAACAGCAAAGATCTTGCTCTTTCTCATTTATCTGAAACAACTGGTGTTTTTTTTTTTGACTTCCTTTTATTTACACTGAGCTTGTTCCAAATTGACCCGACATTCAATAGTTTTGATGCTGCTTATGAAATTATGACATGGACTCATGAATCTTAATTAGGTGACGTTGTTAGGTAACCTTCCTGGAACATCCGCCTACGTAATCTATTAATATTCATAGGCAAGCATTAAGTGTAGTTGGTGACTAGCATCCACTTACCAGCATCTGGCTTTCAGAAGATCAGTTAGCTCCATTAAATAAATTAAATGTCATTTTATGCCAGGTTTAATTAATCTCAGAAGGGAATGTGTTAATTTAGATCCACACTGATGATTCTATAATGTTCTAATGAATCCATTACGGTACGCTTGGGAAGGCTGTCTCTCTGTTGAGGTGATCTCAGTGAGTTACAGTGAAACATAGCTCAGAGTCCTGCTGAGAGAAGATGCCAGCGCAGATACTGTATCAGATACACACACACACACTGAGTGAGTGATTTCAGCTCAGTGTGAAAAGTTCAGTCTGCTGTAGATAGGTCTGTCTTCAGCACATCAGCACTCTGTCTGGTCTCCTAACACACTTGGCGGACAGCAGCATACACACTCCTTCACTGGCAGGTCTTCTCGCACATCTCCACAGAGCCACCGAATCACAGAAGACCCGAACACTGAGGGGAGAAGAATTATTAAACAGCATAAACACGGCGTCTCGTTCAGTAATCATCTTCAATCTCATGTAAACAGGTGTAAACTGTTCCTTTAATATGTAAATGAAAACACTGGCATTCGTTTCAACGAAACACGCCCTTTCTATGTAAATTAGGCTCATTACAGATTGGGCTTTATTCAAAAAATTCCACGCTGTTAGTTCATCGCATGATGAAGCAGAAACACAGGACTGTTCGTCAAAAGGAGTTTGTTTTACAGTTTCTATTTCATTGTCAATTGCTGTATTGATGAGAACACAGTGACACATGTCAGATGGAAGAGAGCTGGGACAAACATTAACAACAATAGAATGTAATAGAATGAAGGAAATGTAATGATATGATTTTTTCTTTTAACATTGCATCACCATTGTTTGTGGCCAGCTCTGCCAGCGTGGTGTTGTTGGTGTGAGGTGTGTTCTGTGTAGCTGTACTGAGAGTGTGTGTGCACTGAAAACATGTCAGCAGCAGCGATGCTGATCTTGGAAAGGTTTCAGCTTCTTTTTAAAGTGTACCCAGAGTTTGTGTCTTTGCAAAATGTGTTAAAATGAAAACAAAATATTTTAATAATGGTTCATTTATTGCAGTTGAAGCTAAATGTTAACACACATCACTGACTGGATTACATGGGTCTTCACACACAAATTAATGCTGAATATAAATAGTCTTAAGTTTCAGATTTAATTAGACACTGCAGCTTCTTTGCCGGAAGTTGTAGTTTCTTCCAATGTCATTATCACCATCTGTTCCTGAAGGGTTCTGAAAGGGTGAACATCGCATCCAGTGAAAATAAACAAAAGATTTAAAAAATGTATTAATGGAGTGGATAAAGTCAAGGAGAAAAAATGGAGTAAAACAGAGAGCGTTTGTGAAGCAGGAGTGGTGCCATTTCCTGTATTTACTCTCTCTGCTTTCATTTGCATGCTGCTTTATGCCATCATTCTTGGTTCACATTGTGTGTGTGTGTGTGTGTGTGTGCCCATGCTCTCATGGGGTTGAAGAGCTGTCAGTCCCTGAGAGACTTCAAAAGCTCAGCAGCTCTGTGATCAGTCTTCTCTTTGACTCCTCTGACAGGCCCTCAGCTACACACACACACACACACACACTCGTGAACATTTTACACATGCATCTCTGTAGCTCTGTGCTGTAGAACACATATAGCCTGTAGACACTCATTAGCCATTAGTGCTGCCGTTATCTCAAACATGCTGTAATTAATTTATTTTTTCAAGTAACACATAAAGCCAGGGATCAGCTGGGAGTATCTGCTGTGTAACTGATTTACACTCTATTTCATACTAATTATATACTATACATGCAGGGCAATGAAGTGACACAATAACTATATGTAACAGAGGAGCGGATGTTAAATGTAATTCATTAATTCATCCTCCTTCATTCAACTGTCTCTATAAAAAGTAATTGTGCAGTTCTGTTTATGACGGCTGGGAGAGCACAACACGCTGATTCATAAAATTGCGACTGTCCTCACATGGACTATTTTGTTGATGTTTTTGGTATCTTTCTGGACCTTAATCATGGTAGTTCCCTTGCAGTCTACAGAGGGTGAGAAAGCTCTTGTATTTCATCAAAAATATCTTAATTTCTGTTCTGAAGATGAACAGAGGTCTTATGGGTTTGAAACGACACGAGGTTGAGTAATTAATGACAGAATTCTCATTTCTGGGTGAACTATCCCTTTAAATCTAGAAGTATTAACATGGCCCTTCAGAACCTCAAAATATGAAACACAGCTGTCAGAGACGCTTACACTAACCCTAACCCAAATATTCTACGCCCATGCTTCAGTGTGTCCTGAGCTCAGGAGCAATTTATTGATGACTTTTTATAAATATTGTACTGTTTGGATATTTATTAATTTTTGCTGTTCTGCATCAGTCTTGAAATCCATCGTTTCAATATTTATTTAAAATACCAATGATACACTTGTTATGAAGTGTTCACTGGTTTGTGTGGTGCATTGTGGGATCTAGTGATGAAACGATTACCGGTTTGACAATAAATCATGATCAAATTCCCCATGGGTTAGTATTACACCATTTCATATTTTAATAATTACTAAAACCGTATTTGATTATAGCAATTTTTCAAAGAATACTGTAAGGTTACAAAAGAATATATGAATTAATTAATTATATGAATGTACCTCTGAGGTTTCTGGTTTCTTCACAAAAGATTTGATGGTGCTCCCTTTAATCCCTAACATAGCAGTGTTTAATCACAGTACAGCTTTGTCCAGAGGTTACGGTAAACAGCTGTAATTCTGCTTCTCTATGAGCGCCACCTGCTGTCAAAGACTGGATCTACAGAGACTCTCACATTCAGTCTGTGAGCAGCTTCTGTCTGGACTAAAACAGACCCAATCTGTATTATCTGCTGTAATTTATGACTGGCTGATGGAAAACAAGCTTATGTGGATTCCTCACGTTTAAAAAATTTGGATAAGACATCTAGAATTATTCACGGAGCACATAAAATACATATAACCATTTACTAATCAATTATCATTTTGACTTAACACCTATCTTTATTTAATGGCTAATGTGAGGTTTGCCATTTTATGAAATGTTTTCAAAGCTTTCTTTGAACATTTGGTACTTGTTATTAGATAAACTTCATTTAAAATCCAGACATTGTTGGTAATGTTATTGTTTTAGTGTCAAACAGACCTTCAGCCCTGAGTCTGTGTGTATTCAGGTTTAAGACCCCACCAGGATATTTGGTTTCACTTTATTTTGATGGTCCCTTTAACATATTCTGTTGATTATTAGTAACATTGCACCTACATATCTACTAACTCTCAATAGAGTGCTAGCAGAGTATTAGTAGACTGGTAGGGTTAGGGT
>JAUMHE010000024.1:355063-369541 GCA_032359235.1 Enteromius mattozi
ACTGCTTTATTGGGGGACAAGCTCTCCATAATAGCCCTTTACCTCTAATCAAACCACAGACTCCACGGTCATTTAAAGTACACTTTTACTTCTCGAAATATGAGGGGTTTTTTCTCGAAATTTAACGACTTTTTTCTCGTTATTTAATGAGTTTTTTCTCGTAATTTTACGACCTTAATCTCAAAATTATTTAAATTTTTTATTATTGCTTGGCCCTAATCCTCTTCCGTAGGTTTGTATAATATACTGAGTTTGCATTCTTTTTTTTTTTTTTGATTTTGAGGAATACTGAGTGTGTTTTTGTGCAGGTGTGATGAGTAAACGTTCATATTTAGTCTTTAGTGTTCACACACAGCGTTCTGCACTTACTCCTGATTTTTCTCAACATGGTAACCCCTGAGCTGTCAGTCAATACAAGAGAAACAGTAGCTGGTGTTACTTATTTGAAACAGAGACTATGATACTCTTTCTAAAGGAAAAAAGTGCTTTAGTTTACTAGTTACTTAAAAGTAATCTGATTACATAGCTCTGGTTACTTGTACTACATTACTCCCAACACTGGGCACCACTATATGTGATGTTATAGATAGTTTTCATGCGGGTAAATGAGTGGTTATGTGTTTGCGGGGGTCAGTGGAGGTGGACCGGTCCAGCTGTGTGCCCTCTGCTCCAAGTCCCACTGAACTGGTGGAGGATTTCGAGGGCAAGCTGAGCCCTCTGTGGCAGGGTCTGAGCGGAGGACAGATCGGAGACGGCTGCGGGAGCATCAGCGAAGGCAAAGCGCTGTACTTCAGCAGCCTGGGCAGACGAGAGGCTCGCACCATACCGTTGGACACCACCAACACCCGGTCAGTGCCACAACGCTGCTGGACACTCACAAACAACAAGGCTTTAGACCTGTGTTTCACATTCTCTGCTTGTGTTTGTTTTCTCCCTGACTCATGTGGAAAACTCTGTCATCTTCTGTTTTCTTCTTCTGCACAGTTTGGTTCAATTCTACATTCGTATTGGAGGGAAAAACATGGGCTCCACCTGCACTCGGCCCCGCTCCCGAAACGAAGGTGAATCTTGAGCAGTTCAGCTGATGATCTGCAATACATTGTAAAAAATATCTTCTGTAAAATTTACAGTAAAAAAACGACAGCTGTGGTTTCCAGAATTTTACAATAAAAAATGCTGTAGCAACTTTTTTAGGTTTTCTGGATTAAACTTAAATTTGTATACGTTAATATACCAACCTATTAAACTACTAAAATCTGCTTAGTACCACACTTATGACCACTAAACTAAACGTAGGTGGTGATGAGAAAGTCACATAATGAATCAAAGCCCATCACAAGCACCTTTTCCGCAAGCTGAGAAAGAAAATAATAATATATAGAGAAGGTGCACAATCTCATTCACAAACACTAAATACCATAATGGTGACACGTGTGATACTGAAATAATGCAACAGACATGTAGATTATTTTATCATAGTATATTTGTTTTCGATAAGACTTGCTTAGTGTAAAAGTAGCAATCAAGCTTTCTACAGATGTATCTCTCGTGTCTCTTTGTGGAGTATTTGCTGAGTATCAGTTCATTTTAATGATGTGTTTCTAAATGAAGATCATGCAGACAGTGTAGGTCACATGGACAAAAATATTGTCATCCTTTTTATGTCATTTGACGTCTATGTAGCATCAGGATAAGACAATCATGTACCAGAAATACTGCATCTTGTTTGTTTTTCTCAGTAATTTAGCGATTATTCCTTGCTGATGTCTGACAGGTGTGGTTGTCCAATTTTCCGTAAACAATGGTGTTGAGTGGCAGCTGCTGCGAGAGCTGGACTTCGGCTCGTTCCTGGAGCCTCAGGTGGTGACCATCGAGCTTCCATCCACGGCTAAGACTCCTCACACCGTGTTCCGCTGGTGGCAGCCACAGCAGGGTGAGAACAGGCCCACAGCACAGCCTCCGACTGCACACACACAACACCTCACATCTTCCTCTTCCTCAGGTAAACACTCGGCCCAGTGGGGTCTGGATAACGTTCTGATCGGGATGAACGACAGCGCCAGAAGTGGCTTCTTCGACACGTTTGATGGCATGTCTCCACTGAGACACAACTGGTATCGAGTCGTAGGTGGAGAGGTGACCGCAGACTGTCTGAGCCCAGACTCAGTGTTGAACTTCAACTCCGAGGTCATGGACAGTGAGTTAATCACCAACACACCCATCATAGATATTTATATTTGCATCTTCATCTGTAAAATGAGGTGTTTACTCATCTGTAATATGTTGCTACAACATTTTATGATGTGCATGATATTGAAGGAGTGTGAATTGGCTCCTTTGAACAAGTTTATCAGATGCATGTACACAATAATGTATTTAAATCACAGATCATTGATTTAAATACAAAATTCAGATAACGTAAATTGACAACATGTACAAATGTTGGCACAATACTAAGTTGCTCAGACTTCATTAAGGGGCAGTTTGTGTTTGCATACAGTGATGGGCAAAATCATCATCCAGTCTGTCTGGAATGACATGAATAAACAAAACAAACTGAGACAGACTAAATCCAGAAGAACTGTGGAGAAAAACATCTTCAAGATGCTTCAAGAAACCTAC
The DNA here is from genome assembly GCA_032359235.1 of Enteromius mattozi. Taxonomy (NCBI): domain Eukaryota; kingdom Metazoa; phylum Chordata; class Actinopteri; order Cypriniformes; family Cyprinidae; genus Enteromius; species Enteromius mattozi. The sequence goes on from JAUMHE010000024.1 coordinate 357,686, forward strand.
CTGCAAAGCTACAGTACTGTTAAAAGTTTTAGGCAGTTGCTATGAATTAAATGAAATCAAATCTGGAGTGAGCATCCTTCGTGTTTCAAGCAGCTTTTGTCCTCGGTGCACTTGAGCAGAGTTTCTCAGGAACTTTGCAGGTGGCTTTCTTGAACTGTCTTGGAGACGTTGTTCTCAGTTTCAGTCTCAGTTTGTTCTGTTTCTTCATGCTATTCCAGACAGACGGGATGATGATCAGATCCCATCTCTATTTGAAGCAAATGAAAATATCTGGAATATAACAATTAATGGCAAAATAAATGTTCTGAAATGTCAACTGATATAGACGTAGCTTACTTAAAACCATTTTTAGCTCCTGATAATATTAGTATACAAATAATAAAATGTTACAAATTTATCTATTTTTAAAGCATTTCTATAAAAGTGACTTTACGCTATACATACATAGCCTTTTAGAAAGACTGACCCCTTCAGATCTGAATGAATCACACTTGCATCACAGAATTTGTATGATCTGGATGCGGCTGGGTTTAAGGTGATGAATGTTCTCTCTCTAGAGAGGCCGCGTTACGCTGAGAGCTGGGACTTTGAGGTGTCTGGATCTTCATTCCTGCAGTTCGATTTGAGCATGGGCTGCAGTAAGGCTGCGTCTTCGACCCACAGCGTGCGTCTGGAGTTCTCCACAGACTGTGGGAGACACTGGACACTCGTCACACCCGAGTGTGTGCCTCCGGCCATCGGCTGCTCTGGATACACGCAGCGGTCTGTGTTCAGCGCTCCTCAGTTCCTGCAGTGGAGGAGAGTCACTGTCTACCTGCCCAGCACCGCCATGTAGGACCCGCTCTTACACAAATAATGCTGCGCCTGTGTCTCAGATGATTTTTACACGCATTTCAGTTCCACACTAAGGGCCAGATTTACTAAACAGGGTGAATTAGCGCTGTTGCATAAAAGCACTGATTGGAGGGAAAATTCTGTCTGTGATTTACTGACAATGCACATATTAAAGAACAGAGATGCAGCAGGTAATTTCTATGATGACCAGTACAATTTTATCAAGAGCCTGTTTTAAGACATGCATAATGGTGCAAATAGTAGTAATTTGGTGAGCGCAAACTGTGCATGTTTAACAAATCCTGACAGTACTATTTTAATATAAAAAGACGGTTTGCGCTGGTGGAAGCTGTTGGTAAATCTGGCCCTAAATGTTTGTACAGCCCCTGCAAAAAGTACCGTGACAGCAACAGTGATTGTACTTAAAGATAATATTGTGATGTCATGTACCATATTTTTTTGCATTTGCTGATATGCTTTGGAATGTTTTTTTTTAATGGTTCTGTGGTTTTTAATGGTGTTGTTCAGTTCAAGAGTGAAATACGGTCTGTGGTAAAAATAACTTGATGAGACTTTGTTGTAAACATAAATTGCAAACACTTCAAACTTATTAGAAACATATGTTTTTAAAAATGGACATAGCTGCTACAAAATTTGTGTTTTCATTATGGGTGTGTTACCATAGTACTCCATCATATACACCTTGTTTTACTCATAAACAGAAAAAAAAAACATTATAAAACCTCATAGGAAAATCTCTTTGGCGTCACAGCTGCAACACTCTGTATGTTTGAATGTTGTTTCCAATCCCACAGTTCACCCAGAACACGGTTCCGCTGGATCCAGCCTCACTTTGCTCCGGGAGCTGATGGCTGGGCGCTGGACAATGTGCTGCTGACCCCCGGCTGCCCATGGATGTGCTCTGGTCATGGACTGTGTGACAACGGACACTGTGTGTGAGTGTGGACCCAGCTGTTCTAGCTTCTGATAGCTTCATACGCTCCTCAGAGATCCTGCAGTCACACTGATTTTTCTCTCGTTCAGCTGTGATAAGGGCTTCGGCGGGCCTCACTGTGTGCCTTTGGTCGCTTTGCCGTCCGTTCTGAAGGAAGATTTCAATGAGAACCTGAGGACTGATGTCTGGCCGGAGGTGTACGGGGCAGAGAGAGGCACGCTGAGCGGAGAGCCTCTGAAATCAGGAACGGCCCTCATCTTTAAAGGAGTGAGTATTGCAGTCAAACAGCAGTGATTCATCTTCCAGTGCTCTTCATGCTATTCCAGACAGACGGGATGATGATCAGATCAGATCTCTGTTTGAATCAAACAAAAATATCAGGAATATTACAATTAATGCCAAAAAAAATGTTCTGAAATGTCAACTGATAAAAGATAGACGTAGCTTACTTAAAACCATTTTTAGCTCCTGGTAATACTAGTATACAAATATCCATCCAATAGTAATCCATCTTCCAGTGAATTGCTGCGCTGCATTATGCATCAAATCGTCTACTGTCACAGCAGTAAAGCACTACTTGTTTCCAGCATTTATTTAATAAGTAACACATTATTTTGATAGCCCATATTAGACATTCTACTAACTATAAGTATCCTTGCAACTCCATGTCAAATAGCAGTTAATAGTAGACTGTCTGCTTCGTATCTGCTCACACTTTATTTTGAGGGATATTCTACTGACTATTAAAGTCTCTAAGTATATTTCAACTTACTAACCTACTAACCCTAACCCAGCTGTCCTCGCAACAAGAGAAACATACAAATTATGACCTAACTGTCTAATAATATTTTAAAGAGAACAATTTGATAGAGTTGCAAAATCATGGTTAATAGCCTTTTGTTTAACAAAGAGAAATTCTATCGACCAACATAATTTGTCCTCACACCCACTTGCTTGTGGGGTCCCACATGGCTTAATTCTTGCCCAAGTTTTATCTTCTATATTTTTTATCAAATTGCAGACTTTATTACATGAGTGTTGTCAGGACAGGCAGGGTAAGATACCAGCAAAAAATCAAATTCAAGGCAAAAAAGTAATCCAACAAGACAGGCAATGGTCAGGGCAGGCACGGTAACAGTCCAAGGATCAAAACACAGAAAAGGCAAAACTTAGGAACAGGGAAACTAGGAAACACGGAAGGGCGAAACATTCAAACACCAATGATATGAGAGACTGTGTGTGTGCCACAGGTGATAAGATACATGTGATTGCAACTGGTGATGAGTCTGGGCAAAGGATTATGGAGAATGTAGTCTGTGAGAATGTGAGACAAGAGTTTTCCTGATTTGTCTGGATATCTGCTGTGTGTTTCTGCAGGAAGGGCTACGTATGCTGATCTCTGCAGATCTGGACTGCACAAACACCATGTACATCCAGTTCTCGTTCAAGTTCATAACGAAGGGTGAGTCTGAGGTGAAGCGTGTTGTATCTCTGGCTTTTCTGCTCGTCTTTTGTTAGCTGATGGAAATGAACACATTGGTTGTTAACACATTATCTTCTGTGTGTTTTACTGGCAGGTGTACCTGAGCGCTCTCACTCTGTGCTGCTGCAGTTTTCTGTGAATGGAGGGATCAGCTGGCTGCTTATAGACGAGTTTTATTTCCCCACTTCCACAGATACGTTGTTTGTTCACATGTCTTTGCCTCCCAGTGCACAGACGAACGCTACACGCTTCAGATTGTGGCAGCCATACAACAGTGGTAAGAAAACACAGTCATCCAAACTTAACCACATTTACCTCACTCAATCAAAATCAATTCAAATACATCACTGGTATTTCTAGATGAGTTTGTGTGTTTCCATTATTGAAACTGAGAACCATAACTGGATAATTAGTTCTATGAGAAGAATTTTATTACATAAAGGGTAGAATACAACATTTGCCCACTGATTTACGGAGGATTTCACATAAATACCTCAAACATGGGCAAGCAAATGACAGAATGCTCTTGTTCTAACCAGTGTCTAACAGTGCATATATGTCTTTTTGCCATTGCTATAATTGTTACTCTTGTCATTTTTCAAATCTGCAGGGAAGAAGGAAGAGGTGTGGGTGATTGATGACCTGATCATAGATGGCAACACCATCAATAGCTTGCCGGTTATATTAGACAGTTTTGAGGGAGGTCCTCAGGAGGGGAACTGGCTGTTTTATCCCGGAGGAAACACTGGATTCTACTGCCCCTATCAGAGGGCGGGACTGTGAGTGTCTGCATAGTGTTTAGCTCACATAATGTACACCAGTGTTCAAGGATATAAACCACAGTCAGCTCATGACTCTGGATTTAAGCAGCATCAGCCCAGCTTTTGTCATCCATACTCAACAGGATTCTGCATGTTAAGCCACTGAGCCTCCAGCTCTTGATGTTTTGATCTCAGTGTTGAGAAAGAGCGATGTCATCATCTTAGTCTCTCTGTGTTTGCAGCGAAGAGGACTCGGCCATGGTGTTCATGTCCAGTGAGCTGGGTGAGCACTCCATCACCACCAGAGATATTGACGTCAATGAGAACACTGTCATCCAGTTCGAGGTAGGGCTTTGGCATCTTCATGACTATAAGTTGTGGTAAAGAACATCATTATCTACTGTGTGATTCCTGTTCTAGATTAATGTTGGCTGCACAACAGAAAGCTCTTCCTTGAATTCTGTGCGTCTGGAGTTTTCTCGAGATTTTGGAGCTACATGGCATCTGCTGGTTCCTCTGTGTGCCGGAGGGCCCAGACTCAGCTCTCTCTGCTCAACTGAGCTCCACCCGGCCAGTGTCTACTATCCTGGCACCACACAGGGTTGGAGAAGAGAAATGATCCAGTTCGGCAAGCTGCGGTTGTGCGGGTGAGTAAGAGGCACTTTTTTGTGCTTCACTGTTGTGTGTCGGGTGTGTGATGTTTTTCTGTGCTCTGCAGCTCAGTGAGGTTCCGCTGGTATCAGGGGTTTTATTCGGGCGGCACGGCTCCGGCCACATGGGCCCTGGACAGCGTTTACATCGGCCCTCAGTGCCAGAACATGTGTAAGGGCCATGGCGTGTGTGTGTCTGGCACTCACTGCAGCTGTGATCCAGGCTACTCTGGTCCTGACTGCTCCGTCCCGGATGTGCCGAATCCAGATTTCTTGAAGGAGGATTTCGAAGGTACAGAAGCAAACAGATGATTTACAGTATGTTGTTATCTGACATGATATTTCATAAGAAGCAGCAAGATATTTAGTTGGGCTGTGTACACACATGATTATGCAATATACTTTCTACTGCTTATTTATTTATCTATTTTTGCTGCTGTGTCAAGCTGATTGTTGTGTGTTAATCTTTATTCTATTTTGTATTCTGCTTGTTACTTTTACCATAAATGAGTTGCACTGACTTTCAACTGTGTAGTGACATGAACAGCATTCTGATTCTGCTCTAACCCTAACCCTAACCCACTAAGATTTGTCTATGTATAAAATTTGTCCATTTTTTTATTGTGTCACAAAGGTGGGGTTTTGGAGTCTGAACATTTCAAGTTGATGAGTGGAGGAAAGCCTTCCAGAAAGTGCGGCATCACCACCAGCGGAAACCACCTGTTCTTCAGCGAGGACGGTCTGCGAATGCTGGAGACATTAGATCTAGACCTGTCTAATGCTAGGTATTTCACAAACACACCAGACGGTTTACTGTGAAAAATGTCCTTCACACCATTAGTAATGTTGGAGACCTGTGTCCCTGTCAGGTTTATACAGTTCTTCCTGAGGCTGGGCTGCGGTAAAGCGGCTCCTGACCCGCGCTCCCAGCCAGTGCTCCTGCAGTTCTCTGTGGATGGAGGGCTAAACTGGGCTCTTCTGCAGGAGTTCCTCTACAGCAACAGCAGTAACCAGGCTCACCTGGTGGCACTGGAGATCCCTCTCCGAGCGAGAACCTCAGCTACACGCCTGCGCTGGTGGCAGCCGTCTGAGAATGGACACTTCCACAGCCCCTGGGTTATTGATAAAGTAAAGAGCTGCTGCACCAAGACACGTGTGCCATTACTGTAACACCATTATTAACATTCCATTAAATATGCATATTTAAAAACAGTGCCTTGCAAAGGCAATTCAAAACCATACAGCAATTGTTAAAACTGTCATATATTCTGACATTTTGACTTGACTGAAACTCAGAGCTCATTATTTTATTATACTTTATTTTGTCAGTTTACTTTAGACACTCTAATAACTAGAAGTAACTTTGCAACTACATGTCACCTAACTGTCAGTAGAGTATCAGTAGACTGATGGGTTAGGGTTAGTAGCATAAATTGACATGTTCTTGCAAAGCTACTTATAGGTAGCAGAATGTCTGAAGTGGACCATCACAATAAAGAGTTTATAGTTAATTTCTTTCTGAATTGATAATATAGCAATGACAATTGGGTATGGTAAGTACATACTAGTTTACTGTATCATTCAGTTGCTATTTTGATAGATTTCATCAGTAGACTCAATCCAGGTTGTTCAGGTTATGAATGCCACAGGCTTTGCATTGGGCCACACTGGGACAAGTTTGAGCCAGTCCAGTCTTCATGTGTTCATTTGTATTTATGATCAATGTCCCAATGAAACTGTTCCTGCTGGAATAGATTATCTTTCATATCTTTTGCACATCTCACTAACCCTGTTTAAGTCTGGCATTAAGATGAGTTCTTAATGGTCCAATCACAAGGGGTCTGCCAAGATGCTTTACGTTTGCACCTGGTTTTAAAATGCATTTCAAACAAGCATTTTCAGCCGTTTCAAATAAAAAATATTTATTCAATCCAGTAAAATTCAGGTTGCATGTCTCAAAGGCATCCTCAGCTAATGGTTCTACAAACTGCTTAGGCTTACAAGGCTTTTGGGAAACACAGGCCAGGCATCTGAATGGTTTTGGAAGGCACTGTTTATACAGCCAGTGAACATGTACATTTGGGCTGTTGTGCTGGTTTTGGATCTGTATGTACAGTTGAGATGTGATCTCTGCAATTGGGTGTGTGTGTGTAGCTGGTTGTGGGCGGCAGTGCCAGCGGCTGGGGGCCGCTGGAGGATGACTTCTCCTCCACAAATGGACGCTCTTGGCTGCTCCACCCCGGTGGCACACGGATGCCAGTCTGCGGTTCTGATGGTGAAGCTTTTGCCTTCATCGAGAAGTCAAACACGCGCTACGGCATCACCACAGACATCAGTCTGGGCCCAGATGCCTTCATCCAGTTTGATTTCTCTGCCTCTTGCTCCGTTACCTCCTCCTGCTACAGTATGTCCCTGACACAAGTGTTCGCTTCTGTCTTTGTCATGAATAGAAGGGCTTTCCTTTGACCATTGTTCTTGTGCCTGCAGCGGTGGAGCTGGAGTACTCTTTGGATCTGGGTCTCACGTGGCTACCGCTGGTCAGGGATTGTTTACCCACAAGTCCAGATTGTTCTTCATACACGCTGCAGAGATTACTGGTGTCAGATACTTACAACAAGTGGGGCAGAGTTACATTACCCATACCACACTATGCCAGGTAAGCATGCTATTTTCCTGTTTAACACTGTAAAGTGGCTTCGACACAGAGCCTTTATCCACTGACGAGCTGCACAAAACCATGCTGATAATGAACGTTGATTTGCGAACCTTGTCAGTGAACAACGGCTCTGTGTAAATCCTGCTCAGTGTGAAATCATACACGTGATGGCATTTACCACTGATTACAGAACTGGCTTTACTGACAAAATGCTCATTACATATTGGTCGATGTTTACCGTGCATCCCTAGTAACAACCCCTCAAGACATTGTTCAGATAGTACTTATCTTGTCCTAAGCCTCAGTTTCCAAATTCAATGCATCATTTTAGAGTTAGTATCATCCCTCTATGGTGTTCGGCAGCAGTGTCTCTATTAATAGTGAAACTGTAAGTTTATCTGCTTCAAGAACAGCAACGTTAACACCTCAATACTTTGCAATGTCATTTATCTTTTTAGTTTCAAACTATACTACTAAAAAATACATTTGCAGACTAGTGCTGACATCAAGGTGGGTGAGCTTGCAGAGAGAGAAAGGGATAAAGAAAGTGTGCTTTGCACTGGTCATTAAAGGTCATTTACTTTGGAAATCATGGAAATTTGCTTTTTGGTCACATGTGCTTGCTTTGTACAGTGTTTTGGTTCTTTTTGGTTGTTTTGCTATTGTAGGTAATAAGGACCTTTGAAATAACTGATATTATGTGGCGAAGCGATTTGGAAATGCAATGTGGTCAACACACTGGGAACTACCTCATAGCTGCGCGTTTCCTGGAAAATAGATGCACACATTAGAATATCCATCAACCAATCAGAATAAAGCATTCAACAGCCCATAGTATAATGACTTGTAAGGACTGAAAGGTATTTAGTTGTCTTTTGTGTCAAACACTCAGGTCCACAGCCACACGCTTTCGCTGGTTCCAGCCGGCACCGTTCGATAAGCAGCAGACGTGGGCTCTGGATAACCTGTACATCGGTGACGGCTGTCCTGAGATGTGCTCCGGCCGCGGCCGCTGCAGACAGAGCTCCTGTGTGTAAGTTATCCTCATGTTCACCACGTAATGTCTGCTGCAGGTTTTCCTGTTCCTCACCGCTCTTGTCTTTCAGATGTGACCCTGAGTGGGGCGGAGAGTTCTGCGAGGAGCCTCTGCTCTCTCTACCAGCTCAGCTCAAGGACAGTTTCAGTCGAGCTCCAGCGCTCAATCACTGGCACCTGCTGACCGGCGGCAAGATCAGCAGCGTCTGTGGAGCCGTGGCCTCGGGATCAGCGCTGCACTTCAGCGGGGTAAAGCCATCTATCCTTTAGTCTCATTTCAGTTTAAGGAGATTCTCACATTCACAGTGATTCACAGTCCTTACGTGACACTATAGCAGCATTAAATCATAATATCATGAAGGTAGAAAAATATGTCAGCTTACTAACTATACATAGAAACTAAAAACAAAATAACCAAATTCATAAGTATTTCAGCTCCCAGAGTTAATACTGAGTATGACCTTTGGCAAAGAGCTTATTTTCCTGAAGATTGTGTCCCAGGAGTCTTAGGATTGCAGCTTGTTTTCCTCTAAGGCTTTTTTTATAGTTGGCCCATCTATATTTCATTCTCTGTTTATGAGTTTCCCATCCCTGCTGTCTTTTACCGTAGGGATGCTGTTCTCAAAGTGATGTGAGTTTAAGAAGGCACAAAAGCTCAATTTTACTTTCATCAGACCGTGAAATCTTCCTGCAGTTAGCTGCCTCTCAACTGCCTCTAAGCAAACTCTCAAATATCAGTGTTTCAGCAAAACATTTCCATGAAAATTATTTGTTGAAGGAAAATCTGTCTCTCTCTAGCTTTCTGTGCACCTACCTGTCTATTGTAATAATGTTTCAGTATATATGACAGTATTGCTATAGTCCTGTTTGCGTAGTTGTAAATGAATCTGAGTGTTGTGTGTCATTGCTGTTATTTGTCCAATGGCCAGAGCTGCTCTCGTCAGCTGGTAACGGTGGATTTGAACCTGACCAGTGCTGAGTTTATCCAGTTCTACTTCATGTACGGCTGTATGATAGCACCCAGCAATCGAAATCAGGGCGTTCTGCTGGAGTTCAGTGTGAACGCGGGGATCAGCTGGAATCTGCTGACTGAGATCTTCTATGACCAGTATAGCAAACCTGAGTGAGTCTCTCTGCTAGTACTGTGATCTTCTTGATTTGAACCATTCCAATAACCATTCTTACAATTCCCAGATCAACCTTGTGCTCCATGCACTTTATCCATGCACAGTTATCACCCTACTTCTGTTTTATTCTGAGCACAGAGTAGCAGAAGGGAAGGGCAGAACTTTTCTTGTGTTGTGTGTAAAAACAGTCAAGTAGGAAACTTTTTTAATGTACTGAATGACTGGTCTTCTGACTGGAGTGTTCAGTGGTAGTGCGTTCACACTCTAACTGTAAAGGCTTTCTCCTGCAGATTTGTGAATGTTCTGCTGCCCCCTGCTGCACGGGCGGTGGGTGTTCGTATCCGCTGGTGGCAGCCGCAGCATGATGGGGCCGATCGGAGCGACTGGGCTCTGGATAATGTGCTGATCTCTGGCTCAGATGCTCATTCTCAAATCTCTGACACGTTTGGAGGAGCAGCACTGCCCAGCCATGAGAGAGCACCGGCCGACGGCACGCACACACGACACAGCAGCTCATCCACCATCCACGAGGAGACCATCGGTACAAGACACCCCACACACACACATACATGTCTTGTCAGCTATACTTGTGGGGACTCTCCATAGGCGTAATGGTTTTTATTAATACTGTACAGACCATATATATTGTGCTATACACCAACCCTACACCTAACCTACCCCTTACAGGAAACTTCTCATAAAACTCATTCTGTGTGATTTATAAGCCTTTTAAAAATGGGAACATGGGGTAATGTGCTGAAATATCACCTTCTTGTAATACCTATGTCATACACATTTCCTTATATACATTTGTATGTCAAAAAAACATTCATGCACACACACACACACCTGTAACCGTAACTCATCCTTACTCTCACTTCTTCTCTGTATTAATCTGAATTTCTTTCTTTTCAGTGAGCGATCACTGGCTGTTTTCTGAAGATTGCTCAGTGAAGCGTTTCTGCAGCTCTCCAGATGGTGTCATGGTGTGTGGAAACATGGATGGACAGGAAGTTTATGCTGTCACACATGACATAGTTCCCGCCAAAGGCTGGGTCATGCAGTTCAAGGTAAACTCTCACTGATGTACCCATGCTCTGTCACTCACTCATTTGTTTAGGCATCAGTTTCTATGGTGGCTTGTAGTCCTAACTGTAATTATTTGTGTTGTTTGTCAGATTGCGGTTGGCTGCAGTGCGCCGGAGAAGCCTGCAGAGAGACAGGTTCATGTTCAGTACTCCGTGAACTTCGGTGTGACCTGGAAGTACCTGGTACCTCAGTGTTTACCTGCAGACCCTCGCTGTGCCGGGCAGGTGTCGCAGCCGTCTGTGTTCTTTCCGGCCGACGGCTGGAAGCGAGCGGTTTATCCTCTACCAGACAGTCTTGCAGACACGTGAGATATCACAGACACTGTTTTGTACATGTAGCTGAAATCAGTTACTGAGTTCTTCCAATGCTAGAGTCATTTCTCAAGGAGAATAAACCAGTTTTATATCTTTTATTCATCATGTAAGCAGAGTTTCACAAACACACCTTTATTCAGTTTACCATGGACAGTTTTATGCAGTAGAAGTCAAGCCTTCAGTTGTCCTTGTACTGATTAAATCAACAAACTCATATGTGAGCCTGGAGCACAGCAGCAGTCATCTGCAGCACAGGTATATTTGTAGTAATAGCCAACAATATATTCTACAGGTCAAAATTATTATTATTTACTTTTATTTCAAAAAATCATTAGGATATTCAGTAAAGATCACGTTCCATGAACATATTTTATAAATTTCCTACTGTAAATACATCAGGAATTAATTAATTATTTAAGTTTTGTGCTCCAGGGTTGCATTTCAGACACAAAGTGAGTGCATCTATGCTCTCTTTTTTTTTAAAGCAAGTATTTGCTTTTAAAAGTCAATTTTGCAAGTGCACATGTGGGGACGAGAATTCTCTATATCTTCAGGTGATATAGAAGGATATTCTGGTGTCGTTCACAGAACGGTGCGCTTCCGCTTCTATCAGAGGCATTCAGATACACAGTGGGCGGTGGAGAACTTCTACATCGGTCCAGCTTGTGAAAACCACTGCGGAGGTCATGGAGACTGTCTGGACCAGCACTGCCTCTGTGACCCGGGCTTCACTGGACCCAACTGCTACGCCAGCACAACGCTGAAGGTAACCCAGTGCGACAGCAGACATGTAGTACTGTCAAAAGTACTGACCGCGATTCTGACCCAGTTTTAAAAAACATCCAAATCCCACTAAGATTTGAGCACTGTTGAACGTCAAGTCAAGTCACTTTTATTTATATAGCGCTTTTAACAATACAGATTGTAGCAAAGCACTGAACATTATCAAGTA
>JAUMHE010000024.1:369641-384209 GCA_032359235.1 Enteromius mattozi
CTCGCGGTTTTTAGAATGAACGCGAACGATCAACAAACAGATAGGTTTGATATATACTATAGGAAATATTGAGGGAGTTAGGTTGTATATTTATCACAGTTTTATGAACCAGTTTTTAAACATCGCTGACATGTGAACGTGAGCTCTGCAAACACCAGGCTTTCGTTGTGTCCCCAGCAGGCGTCACTGAAGGAGCGCTTCGACTGGGCTGGGGCCCGCGGGCCGCAGTGGCAGGTACTGGAAGGCGGATATCCCTGCACCGACTGCAGGGTGCTGGTGGAGGGAACCGCTCTGTATTTCAATGGTGCAGAGGCCAGACAGGTGGTCACCAGTGATCTGGACCTGCGCGGGGCGAAGTAACTACACTGAGCATTCTCCTTTCTAACTTCTAAAATTTTTAATTCGACACATAACAAATAATAATACATTATACAAAATATTTTAATTTAATACATCTTTTAATACTGCTTTTGGTCACACGGTTTCATCTAATGTGCATTAGGGTGACACAGAGAAGCCGAATTGTTGAATAAAGTCAGTATTTTTATATATTAATATTATATATATATTTAATAAATTATTGAAAAGTATTTTCATACCTTTAGAAATTTTTATTTGTAGACATTCACAATAAAAACAAATCTTTGTGCTTTTGTAAAATAAAGAAAAATAGGATGCTGCTTGCCATCTTGGTTTCCTTTCATGCAGCACAAAAATGAACCGAAACATAGCCTACTTGTTTTTTCTTTCATTTTGTTAATTTATTATTTAAGTAAAAATATTTATTGTATAGGCCTGTTTATTCATTATATATATATATATATATATATATAGCCTAGCTTATATTTTGTCCGCTCTGAGAAGCACTTTGATCATGTGAATCCTCATCTTCTGTTGTTTGCGGCTTTTTGCGCATGTAAAATGAACCCCTGGAAAACAAATGTTGGTATTTTTAAGGGGTCACAGACATGTATCCTTTCTAATTTAATTCAATTCTACTTTAAAATAATCTTGTTGGTTAATGGTTAGTAATCGGTTAACAAGCATCAGTTCTTAATGCTGCCCAGATCTATGAGTATCCTCCTATTAAAAACAAATGGATGTGCTGCTGTTCAGGTTTGTGGAGTACTGGGCTAAAATTGGCAGCGAAGAGAATGTTACTCTCTGTCATCGTCCAACCTGTCGGAAAGAGGGTGTGTTATTGGATTATTCTACTGATGGAGGTATGCTTTTTTTAATAATAACACAAATGCAACATCATTCTAAAATCATTCTCATCTTACCACAAGTCATACTAAATTTATTAAGTTGTTCTCTCTGTAAGGTGTGTCCTGGACGTTGCTTCATGAGATGGACTATCTGAAGTACATATCAGTGAGGAGAGATTACATCGTGCTGCCGGAGACAGCGCTGACCAATGCCACTCGTCTGCGATGGTGGCAGCCGTTCTCGCTGCTGTCGGGACTGGTCCGGTCAAGTGCAGAGCGTGCTCAGTGGGCTTTAGACAATATCCTTGTGGGAGGCTCTGACATCAACCCCAGCACCCTGCTGGACACCTTTGATGACGGTGAGTCACGTGTTACTCCACTATCATCAGCTAAACTCATGATAGGCACCTAACCCTAACACAGGATTTTCTTAAGCTACTGTCTTTATTATAGAGCTGCACTAATGTTCTCCTTCCTCCAGAGGGCATCTCTCATGAAGAGAGTTGGAGCTTCTATCCCAATGCCGTCCGTACAGCTGGCTTCTGCGGAAACCCGTCGTTCCACTTGTATTGGCCCAACAAGAACCAAGACGGGTCACACAATATCCTGGTGACCCGAGAACTCATTGTTCAGCCTGGATACATCTTACAGTTCAAGGTTTGAGCACAAGATGATTGAGATCAGGGGCAGTGCTAGGGGTGGCTCTGAATGTTTTATTACCAAGCACTGTACGCATCATCACTGAATTTTCTATTAGACCTGGAGATGTTTTCTACATTACATTCTCTTGTTGAACTGGCCAACCATTAATAAACAGTTACAGCAGCTGCTTTGGGTATCTATAAGTGAGTGTAGACTATAACTTATCGACCTCACCATTTGTCAGTTTCGATTATTTGTTACTGAGCACTGTCACTGTGAAGCAACAAATATAGATATTTAGAGCAATTATACAAATAGCATGCTCGGCATGCATGGTCAGTGGCAGACTTTTTTTTTTGTCAGGGCAACAAATATTAAGTGGCTTAAATTGTAGAGATGTTGTAGTATATTGTCCTGGCTTCCCCGGCTGTTTTTCAAAAAGTTGTTCTTGGGTGCTGAGTCTTGGGGCTGTTGTAATACGTCACAGTCATATTACATGAGCAGTGTCCATGAGCAGTGTTGTTTTGGCTGCGCAGCGTTATCAGTGTCTTTGTGGGATGTGTCAACCACTTGATGACTCCGAAGCTGATATGAAGTCCTGTGGTGACTCATACTATGTCCAGGTGTGTGTGTGCAACTCAGGTTGAGTGGATTGGAACACACTACTAAAGGATGATGAGGGGAGAAATAGATATTGTCCTTTAGCACCCTTGCACCAAGTTTGTTTGGGTGAAGGCCATTCAGTTTAAACAGTTATCCATGGCCCCAGAAAAGACTGAAGTTGTTGATAAAGTTGACTCCTTTTGAATTGCAGGTTCTTTGTAGCTATGTCTTCAGCCCAAGCAGCCGTGAAAACATGTTAGTTCTCCTTGCTGGGAGTGGTCCACTGATGAACGACTGAACTTTTTCAAAGAGTTCACCGAAATCATTCTTAAGGAGTTCAGACTGCTCTTTCCGTTTATCATTCTTCCCCACATGGATGATGATTTGATTTGCAGTCTTGTGCTTCATTAGTGTGTGCCAAAGTTTCTTGTTCACATCAGAGATGGTTGCTTGAGGAAAGCAGCATGTAGTAGCTGACTCCCTGTTTGTGCCAAAAATTAGTCTGTCGATCAGCTTTGTCTTTTTCCTCTACACTTCGTACAAACTCTTGAGACTCACTAGATTCACAGGACTCACCAGCTGTATGCTGAGGGGGTCCATGGTGACGATCTGCTGTGTGTTCTGCCTGTTTTGGAAGTCGAGCAAGTAACTTTGTTTCAAGAACAATGCTGATTTGCTGAAGTAAAAACCGAGAAAAGAACAGAAATAGGGAGCAAAGAGCAGAACAGTAAGGAAGAACATCTGACCGAACCAGAAGACAAAAGAAGTATGTAATCAAACAAGTGCAAAAAATAAGTATATAGAGCCCTGTATGTTTAAATACACTTGTGATTATAAGTTTATATCTCGTGTATGGACATAGGGATGTCTCTGGAGTAAGCCCTGGATATCTACTCACCCTATTACTGCCTCTGTTGAGATCATTCAGTTTTCACACAGAAACACAAATATACAGTGATGCTGGTCTTTGTCCACTTTAGATTGTGGTGGGCTGTGAGGCAGACCACTGTGATGACCGTCATTCAGTGCTTTTACAGTACAGGAAGGATGCCAGGTGAGTAGAGATGTGCATATGAAGCCCTCTTCACTCATTCATTTTTGCAAGATTATCTGTAGGTAACTTCCCTCTCCTTTTATCTGTTGCATGGGTGTCCAATCCTGGTTCTGCAGAGTTTAGCTTTAACTTGTTCCCTTTCTGGCCCTAACCCTAACCTGGAAGACTCTGGTAATCCTGGAGAACTTGGTATAGGTGTGTTTAATTGGGGTTAGAGCTGAGCTCTGCAGGACAGTGGACCGAAGGTGCAGGATTGGATACACTGATCTATTTTCAAAGCCCAGTGTTAATGACAGTTTTCTTATGAGAAAGAGAAAGGGGAGTAGAAAAGAAAGGAAGTGGTAATATTTTGTCTAGTAATGAAGATCCATTCCTCCACAGGTCAGACGTGTGGCAGTTAGTCCAGTCTGCCTGTCTTCCTTCTTCTGTCAACAATGTGGGCTGTTCACCTTTCCAGTTCCACGAGTCCACTATCTACAGTCCTGTCAACAGTTCAGTGTGGACCAGAGTCACCATTCAGCTGCCTGACCACGTGTCGTCTGGGTATGGCTTCAAGGGTCCCTAAATTATCCTCTTTTTTAGATTATCATTAGGATGTGTGGAGGTAGTTGTTAAAAGCACTTATCCTGGTCCTGTACAAGCTGGTCTCAGGAATTCAGGTATTAATGTACATGTCTATAAATATCATACTCTCATTCATGTCTTCAGTGCAACACAGTTCCGCTGGATCCAGCACGAGGCCCCTGGCGAGCGCTACAGCTGGGCCGTGGATCATGTGTACATCGGGGAAGCTTGTCCTGGACTGTGCAGCGGTCATGGCTACTGTACCAGCGGACCCGTCTGTATCTGTGACGAAGGCCATCATGGTGGGCATCAGTTTTCTATAACTCTGTAATTTAGTTTAATTAAGTTTAAAACAGAACAAATAGAAACAGCTTTTGTCTTTCTCAGGTGATGACTGCTCTTTGTCCAGCAGCGAGCTCCCCAGCTCCATAAAGGATAACTTTGAGTCTGGTTCGGTGTCTCAGGAGAGCTGGAGCTTGATTCAGGGCGGTGGCGTGGGCAGCGGATGCGGTCAGCTCTCTCCTCACGCTCACGGGGACTCGCTGTACTTCAATGGCTGCAAAATCAGACAAGCCATCACTAGACCTCTGGATCTGACCCGTGCTAGGTATAGCAAGAAAACGGTTCAAGACATCCTTTGCTTTTCTTGTTCATTTTGGTCATTAATGCAGTCCATCACCATCCTCTCTTCTCCAGTAAGATCATGTTCGTGCTGCAGATAGGCAGCGTGTCGCAAACGGACAGCTGTAATGCTGCACTGGATCAGACAGATACAGTCGACCGGGCTGTGCTTCTCCAGTACAGCGTCAATAATGGAGTTAGCTGGCACGTGATTGCTCAACACCAGCCAAAAGACTTCATCAAAGCCCAGAGAGTGTCCTACAACATCCCACTGTGAGTCTGCAAGCATGCATTACATTACAAATAATGCTGAATTACTTGTGTGTTGCTTTAACAGTAGAGTTTGGTGCTAATAACATCAAGCTCATGGGTTCAATTCCTATTGGGGAAAATGAACTGGTAAAATGCATACCTCGAATACAATGTAAGTTGCTTTGGATAAAAGCATCTCCCAAATGTGTGAATGGATTGTGTTCATTGTTCTTGTTTGAAATTCAGTTCAATGTTCTTGAAGAATGAGTGCAACACATGCAACACTGATTTAGACTGCAGGAGGAAGAAGAACAGGATGTGATGTGTTTGTCGACAGATATTCAATATCTATTGCAAATTAGAATCTGACTCTGGTGGCAGCGATGGTTGTGCTGGTCCATGTAGCAGTGAGGGGAAGAAGTTGGATTTCATTTCAACTTGAATCTCCAAACCCCCTGAACTCAGAACACCTCCAAAATGTACAGTAATTCACTTCTGGTCAAGAAGAACGCTTTTTCTGAACACTTTTACACCTTCCTCAAAGATGACGGGATTGCACTTTGGCACCTTTCTGATCCAGTGATATTAATTGCATTTGAAGTTCACAGTTAAAAGAGTGTCTTCATGATTTAGCCTGTGCATTAATCATTTTCCAAAATACTTTTAAAGTAATTTAGACAATGTGCTGAATGCAAAGAATTCAAAAATTATTCTGAATCACTTATGTATTCATGTACCTTAAAACCTTAAAAGTACTTGATATCATTTCTAAATATTGTTGTGCCACAAACAGGGTATACGGTTCTCTGAGTGGATATGAAGAGAATGTGCTCCATTTAGTTTCTGTTGTGTGTAAAAGAAATTACTTCATTATACCCCTCACTCCTGCTTGTGGACAGCGTGTGTGAAGTGACAAACATACTGTCAATAGAGTATTCTTAGAAAGTCTTGCACACTCATTTGACACTAGAACAAGTAAAATGAAGTGTACTCAGGCGTTCTCTTTTATGTCAACTTTATGGTCAGATGAGTTAAGTACTTTTCTGGGAGTTCTGTAGAATGTATCTGACTTTAAGAGTAAGAATTGGGAAAACAAATCAGCTCATGTTGAACTTGGAGATGTCATTCTGTGGGTTTCAGTTCCACTCATACATATGCACTGTACCTGTTTGCCTCCCTTGGGCCCCTGCCTCCTGGATGACTCCAGGAATGTTAATGATTTATTCCTTCATAGTGTTTCCCAACCTTTTTTATTGCTCTTACAGTAAGGCTCAATTAACCATTCACTGACACCAAAGCTTACTGTGATACCAATCCTGCAGGTCCATCCTCAGCCACAAGCCTCCTCTGCATTGTCTCAGAGTTTTTACTTAAGATCTCACAAGGTTTGTCTGTTTGTAGGTGGTAAACTGAGAGAGGTACATAGCTGTTTTACTTGCAGCAAGTTGAACAGTTTGGTAAAGAGTAATTGAACATGTGCAGATTGGCCTGTAGGTGTCCGAGTGAGAAAAGAAGAATTTGAAAGATTTTTGGTTAAAGCATGAACCAGAGCTTCATCACATCAAGTGAATCTTTCCAAACAAGTTTTCTCCTGAACTAGTCCTGGGTCTGCAAAGTTTGTTGAAAAAACTCATGTTCCTTCTGTGAGTTCAGCAACCTCTGCCCTGTTGAGGGGATTGAACTCGCACACGGCCTGCTGTTTTCAGTTGAGTGGGTCCACTAGGACTCTTTCTTGGTCAGCAGCAGCAATCTATGAATAAGATGCCTGAAAAACTCATGCTTCACTAGTCCTCTTTCTCTGTCCAAAGGTTTGTGCTTCCACAAGACTTTGAGATTTGTGAGAAATTGGTAAACTCCAGCTAACAATATCATCCAAAGCAAAGACAAAAGAGTAATCCAAAAACAGGCAAAGGTCAGGGCAGGCAGCAAAAACACTCAGAAACCTGGCAAACAGTCCAAGATCAAAAGCAAGACAATGAAACTTGGCTACAGGGAAAAGTTGCAGGCTAACAACAAGCAGTGATATATATACTATGTGTGTGTGTTTGAGTGCAATCTTTATAATCCTCTTAATATGAGACAGCTGTGAACTGATGATGAATCCAGGCAAAGGATTATGGGAAATTTAGTCCGGGGTGAATGACGAAGGTACAGGATAGAGTGACGTGGAGCTTGTGGTCACTATGGGACAGTATTAACCGGGTGTTGTTTTCTCTGTTGCAGCGAGGCTCGTGCCCGAGGGGTGCAGTTGCGATGGTGGCAGCCACGGCACGAGGGCGCCGGGCACGATCAGTGGGCGCTGGACCATGTGGAGGTCATTCTGTGAGTACTCCAGCATGCAGACATCAAACTAGCCTTATGATAATCATTTCTCCTTCATTCAAACATCAGTAAAGTATTTCGGCAAGCTGACACCTGTGAGAAAAGTGCTTAGATTTGCCAGAAAATTCTCCTATTAGGCTTATAATGTAGTACACTCATTACTGTACTGTAGTTTCTACATAGTGCTGCATTGCTAATAGACATTAAACACTCCCCTTTCTCATCCTACACACACACACACCTCTCACTCAAGGTCTCTCTCTCTCTCTCTCTCTCATCACTACCCTCCACATGTTCACTTCACTCACCCGTCTGCCTTCACCATCCTGCGCTGTTCTGCAATAACCTTTCCCTTTCCTGACCTCCTCTTAAATGTATGTTCCTCTTTGGAACCCCGCTGTTTTCACTCCCAACGTTCAACTCTGTTGGCACTGCATTCCCTCTGTTGCTCTGCTACTGCTGGCGCAGGTCAGGGTTCTTCCACCCCCAGACCTTTGTGCAAGCCAGCAACAGCCCTGTCCTGCATCTTATAACCTTTCCTCTCTTCTGTATTTTGCTCCCTATGGCATGGCTGTAGTGTCAGGTAAGTGCTTTGCTGTTCCCGGAATGCACCAGTGTTCCCTGCCTTTGGTCTTTCTGCATTGAACCTTTCGTCTACATCACTGTAGACCTCATCACCCCATACAGGTGGAAAAAATAAAGGAAACAGCATATGAAAAATAAAGTTAATTTAGTTAATAAATTAATAGTTAAAATTAAAAGTTAATAATAATAATTTAGGTAAATCATTTAAACTTGCAAATGCAGCACAGCACGTTCATTAGCTGTTAGCAATACATTGTCATCCTGAAGAATATGCAACAATTGCTAAATCACTAGGACTGTATTTCAAGAAGAGCTCAATCTAAAGTTATAAGAATTCTGTGCAAAAGTTAACATTTTTATTTTAAGATCCTACCTTTTGTCTTAGTGTGCTACATTGTTTTTGCCCAGTACTGTGTGCATGTCAGACTGTCTATTGTTTCCATTGTTGTTTTCCCCTGTATCCTACCCATCTAATCCAAAGACTCTTTCCTCTACACAAGGAGGCTAATGTCTCCCAATACAGAGGTAACATTTGATTTTTGGTTTCATAAACTAGTTAATCATATACTTGAGAATATTATGGTCAAAGACAAGTGAAATCAATCATCCAGGTCACTGGAGAATGTGACAGTAATAAATACAGCTGGACATTCTTTTCCGAACCTTAATTTGCACAGTGATCACTTCACACCATCGGGGAGTCAGTTCCCACAATTCATGCATCCTATCGTGGGGCGTTAAAGTAATAGTTCACCCAAAAATGAAAATTTTGCCATCATTTACTCACCCTCGTGTGGTACCAAACCTGTATAAATTGTTATCTTATGTTGGACACAAAATACAATATTTTGTAGAATTTTGATTCCATAGTAGGGCCAGAAATGCTATGAAAGTCAATGTTTGATTACCAGAATTCTTCAAAATATCTTCTTTTGTGTTATAGAGACGTTTATACAGGTTTGGGACAACAAGAGGGTGAGTAAATGATGCTAAAATGTTTGGGTGAACTAGTCCTTTAATCTAATCTCTGTCATTACACAACTTGAAGCCTCCTGGAGGGGTGGAATGAATGGAAAAGTTAATGTGCCCTAAAAAGTGCAGCTTAAAATTAACCAGGTTTCCAAAATATGTCACTCAATAGCAAAGTTGCTTTAAAGTGTGTTATGATGTTTCCAGAAAACTACTGAGATTAACGTGTAGTCAAACATTACTTGTGTGTGCATGCTTGGTAAAGAGTCCCAATTGTGATTGTTCATAAGCCATTGCTAACGTTGTGTGTCGTGGCTGTATCTCCACTAGTCCAGAGACTCACAGATAAGCACAGATCCCTTTCACCGGTCCTTCACCCTCATCACAGCACCATCTCCCACCCTCCTGTCCCTTCATGCTTTGCAGACGCCCCCTCCTGTCCTGGCTGCGTTCCTGGCTCATTGGTCCCAACCTGATGGACAGAAGAGGCAATGACAGGCTAAGCAATAGCGACTCTCACAATTTTTTTCCACATTTTTTTGACTCTGTCTGTCTGTCTGTCCTCCTCACAACCTCTCACTGTTATTACGTTTGGTCTCTTGATCTTTTCCCATTTGTCAGTCTTTCCTCAAGCTCCAACCTCAAGCACTACTCACTCAAAACCAGGATTATTGTCTTTGTCACTTACCAAAAAATTACACTGCACCAGATCCAAAAGACCATAAAATGAAGCGATGACAGTGTTTGAGGTTACGAGTGAACGATCCATTTGATTCTGTAGTTTGTGAATTCTTAAAGAAGCCTAGTTACGAATTAGAATAGCGATTGGGCACGACATGTCTTTCCTGGCATTACTAAACCTCTGTCTGCTTTCCTCTCCACAGCACCCGTAAACAGAACTACATGATGAACTACTCCAGACAGACCGGTCTACACCACTACTACAACAGGAAGAGGCGGGCATTGCGGCAACGAACCTAAACGCTTGGAGAGAAGACGCTGCCGCTCACACATTATTCTGCTGGCTACAATCCGCTTTCCCTGATGAGAAAACACCATGTCAGGTCACTTCTGTCAGCATCTGGCCATACTCTCTCATCCAAATGATACATTGGACCATCTAGTCCCATTTCTAGCCAATCAATGCCTTCCCAGAGCAGTGTGATGGGAAAGACAAGCACCTAAATGTGGCGATTTTTGTATACTTATCTATGAACTATTGGGTTTCCTAATTCTGTTTGTTATAACCTTGCTTGAATCCTCCTGATGTGAACGACTCCAAAGCTCTCCTGCTTTCACCTCACTTTCTACCACACTGTGAAGTTATTCTGACGGTTACGATGATGATCATTACTAGTGCTGAAGAGGAGAACCGAAGACGACTCGTGCTGAAGCAGTTTCTTGGATGAAGATAATGACGATGTGTTTTGCTGTTGTGTGTCTGTGGGTTTGTTTTGTGATGCGTTGATTGTGCTGTTCAATCGTTTGTTAGTATTATACTAACGTGTATCTTTTGGGCTTGGATCATTTTTCCTTTGCGAAACAAGGCACGTGGAGAAGTCAGCCTTGAAGAGGGGAAAAAAAAGAGCGAAGCAGAGAATGAAAAGAAAGAATACATTTAAAAAGAGAGACTAACGATGTTTTGTTGTTGTTGATAAATCACTTTTTTATATATCTTGGTTCCTTAAGAATATTTATGGTAAATGGTTCTCCACTAAACCTATTTAAAATACACTGTGGGTGAAATCTGTGTTGTTGTTTTTTCCGTTTGTTTGTTTTTGCTTTCGGTTTGTTTCGTTAGGTTTAAGTTATTAGGTCCGGTTCTTGGTTGCGATTGATCGACGCCCTTCCCTTCTCATTCAGAGTCATCCAGTTGTGCTGTTAGACATCTCCTCATTCCCCTCTTTCTTTGATGACCTGTCAGTGTTGTTTATGATGTTACCTTCTCCCCTTCTTGGTGTAGCTCTCCAATATAGCAAGTTCTTGTGTATATATATTGTATATAAATATATATATGCAGGGATCCATTCGCCTTATAAAAGGGAAATAAAGAACTGTCAAAACCTCCGGCAGAAGAGTGGTGATTTATTAAGGTGTTAGGACATGCACAAAAATATTTGTACTCAGTTCATATCAGATTTATATAGCCATCTGTGACCATGGACCACAACACCAGTCAAGAGGGTCAGTTTTTGGAAATTGAGATTTATAGCTGAATAAATAAGTTTTAATATATGAATGCATAGTTCATTATGATAGGACAATATCTGTCTGAGATACAACTATTAGAAAATCTGGAATCTGAGGGAGCAAAAACATCAAAATATTGAGAAAATCACCTTTAAAGTTGTTCAAATGAAGTTCTTAGCAATGCATATTACTAATCAAAAAGTAAGTTTTTACATATGTAAGGTAGGAAATTTACATATTCACCTTCACTTAATGACCTAATGATTTTTGGCATAAAAGAGAAATGTATAATTGTGACCCATACAGTGTATTGTTGCGTATTTCTACAGATACACCTGAGCAGCTGATGACTGCTGCTGTGCTCCAGATATCAGATATGAATAAGATCTAAGACTGATCGGAGATGATCAGAATCCACATGATTTTTCCTGCTTACACATTTGTGGGTCGTAAAAATCCTGCAAACACAGCTGCCAGATTTTACCAAAAATTGTACAGATTTTTACAGTGTAGAGTAGTCAACATTGAAGTCAATCACAGTTCATCAAAGACAAGAACACATTTTGGTTTTAGGCTTTAGAACAACTTTGTTGCAAGGTTTTGACCAGGTAACTGGTGTATTTGGAAATGTACTTTTTAATGTCCTGTTACTTTCTCCGTACATTTCCGTGATTGTTTGATTGTTTTGTTTCTCTTTTATCTCGGAATTATTATTTCTGATCTCAGTCTTGTGTTTTGATTAAATGTTACATGTATTTGTTATGCATTTTTATTATTGGGCACAGATAAAAAAAGTGTTCATTTTGTACTGGGATATCAAATTTATTTGGCCCTGACTGATGAATCCTGCATAATAACGTGATAAATACTAGTGTAGTAGTGGACTTTAATAATGCTAAACACAGGTAAAGAATCTGATTTAAAATCCGGTTTAGAAACGCTAGATTTCTAGAATTCCCCAACTGACCTGTGGTTTCTGGAGAAAAAAGTCCCGTGCTTGCTTTTCTAAATCCTCTTAAAGCAGCAGCCTCCTTCTGAGAGCGTTTTAATGCTGAGCCAGTAACGTATATGGAGCTCAACAAGAACAGAGCTTGTTCTTGAAGGAAATTCACTAACATAATGTATCCACTCAATGATTTAATGAAGACGATGAACCGAAGATATGCTGTGCTCTTTTCAGTATTCATCTGTCAAGTTTATCCCATGCTGGCTCAGGTAAGTCATATTTATATAAATAACAAAAACTAAAGTAGCAGCAGTGCTCTGAAATTAGTGCTTTGTTTTTGTGTAATGTGTAAAAGTGTAAGAGTTCACTGATACTTTACAGCAAGCCAACTAACAGAGCTGTCTAATAACAAGAAAAAAAAATCTAATTCTGCTTCAGTTAAAGACGTTAAATTCAAGACAAATTGAAGACATGTTTTAGTGAGTAAAAGCCCAACAGCAGAACTAATCAAAAACCAGTTCCTTTTTTTTCTTGTAAAGCAAAATATACCAAAACAAGCCCCTATATTTTAAAGGTTCTTTCACTGAAATAGGGGAGATATAAAATCTTGAAAGATAATTATAAAAGTCTGACAGACTGTAGGTGTACTGTCTGACTATCGCACTTATTTTTTACCCCGGGGTACTAACCCAGTCGACACAAGCACTCTATTCAGACGGGTCTGAGGAATGTTTTGATGTTCCTTAAAGAGAACACTGTTAAACTGAACATCAGCAGCTAACATGTCTCCAACACTCTATCACTTCACCAGCTGCTTTTACAGGAACCTCAAATATTTATCTAGCTTTGAGATGAAAACATGAAATGAAGAAAAGTAAAACATGATGCCCTACCCCTCAGTTACAGCCAATGAGAAAAAAAGGATTGTATTACAGTGTGACAATTGTTAGTCATGAATAATGGATTTAAGAATCTTGATTATCAAAGTGTGTGAATAAATTAAAGAGAAAATTCTTGTGCTGCAGAACTCAAACCACAGAGGGCAAAATTAAAGGACACAGCGATTGAAAACTGACAAGATCCAACAACATTTCTGTCATACAGTGATTGTAACAGTGACACCATCTGCATTCATACCCACAATCCGAATCCAGACGTGTTTTCATGTTTAGATCGTGAAAGTTTCAGGATAACGAGATCCAAAGACATCAATTACTGTGGAACATGAAGCAACTGGAAGACATTATGGATGTCTGTGGATGTAATATCTATGGATGTAATGTCATCGTCATTGTTTTCAAGCGCTGCTTCTAGAGTCCCATGCGCCACTTTTCCAGACCAGGTTTTCAGATTCAATATTACATATCACAGAAATCAGCTATCGTTCCATTGTTTAGCTTTTTACAGTAAGCAAGGGCTTCATTTATAAAGCGTGTATATGTGTATATGTTGATCTTAGGGTGTTTGTGCGCTTAAATCCACGCTATTGCTCATGTTTGTAAAAACTGCCTTTGATGTGGAAAAGTGCTAAGGGTCATGTCAGGGTCTGAGCAGACGTACGCGCTTTAATTATCAGAATACTGCAGGGTTTAGATAGAATTTGGATGAAGACTGGTGATGATTTACATGTTAATTAATGATTAGGAGTCATTTACAAGCAGAGAGCTGAAACCATTCATTTGCACAGAAGTTCAAGATCATTTGCGATTCATAGATTTCACATCTGAAAGAGACACACGTATGTTTGTTCATTTGATGAATCACACGTATGCATATTTGATTTCATGATTTCAGACAGTCTGTGGATTCTTAATGAAATATAACAAAAAACTGTTTGTCTGATCTACTCATGCATCAGTAAGCTCTGACCATGTGTTTTCTCAGGACTGTCCCAGTAAACAAGACCTACAGACCTCCATTCATCAGGTTCACAAACTGCTTTCTGCGCAGGAAGCTTCGTATCTGCAGAGTCTTCGCACGCTGAGAAAGAAACTGAGCCTGCTTCAGGACAGTGTCGCTCGCCGGCCCGCCAAAGCCAAGAACTGCAAGTCTCTCATCAGATCATAAATCAGTGGCCCACGAGGCAAACTACATTACATGACACGCATGTTTAATTAAAAGTGTAAA
Source organism: Enteromius mattozi (assembly GCA_032359235.1). Lineage (NCBI taxonomy): Eukaryota > Metazoa > Chordata > Actinopteri > Cypriniformes > Cyprinidae > Enteromius > Enteromius mattozi. Next base: position 383,725 of record JAUMHE010000024.1, read on the forward strand.
CTCTCAGCTATACTCTGAACTGAAAGTCTCTGCTCTGTGTTTTATTCACCGCAGCTACTTGTCCTGACCTGGATGTTCCTGTCAATGGAAAAAAGCTGGGCAAGATTCTGTTTCCTGGTCATGAACTTCACTTCCTGTGCGATGCGGGCTTTGAGCTCCTGGGTTCAGAGACGCGGCAGTGTAAAGATTCGCTCAGCTGGAGCGGACAGCAGCCTGTCTGCAGAGGTGAGATCTGAAGCTCCCGGTGAAGGTTTTGTGCTGACCAGCAAGACTCCATAAACCAGGGGTTTTCAACCTTTCAGGACATGCCCCCCAGAGTGTCTTATTTCATTCAAGCCCCTTCAAAGCCTCCCACCCACTGTTTTCACACCAAATTACTTTATTAATATTAACATATACATAAGACATCTCTGTTTCAAGATGGCGCCGCAGACGGCAGCCTCGGTGTTTTGTTCCCCAGTTTTTGTACTGTTTTTGTTTGTTTT
>JAUMHE010000024.1:384577-396460 GCA_032359235.1 Enteromius mattozi
AAAATAGCGTTACGGTTTTGAAATTTTAGTTTAAAAGCTTGGTTATAGTGTTTTAGCAATCGAGAAAAACTGTAAATATAGAGTTATCGAAGCTTTAATAAGATCTTTAACAAGCAGAATTACTAAAGGAAAGAAGAGAACAGAAACACAACAACATCTGACTGAAGATAAAAGACATGAAATCTCTGAAGATCTCAGCAGATGAGGATTAACTAGCTCCACTTATTACTAACCAGACTGACTTCTACTAGAGGTCTACAGAAGATGTTAACAGGGGTTTAAATCTTCTGTGTTTCATTTGAATGAATAATAATGATTAGTGTTTAATTTGGCCATTAATTGGGCTTATAACTCTTTTTACAATAAGTTTGTTTTTGTTATGATGGTAGGTTAATCAAACACAGCCGCAGCAAATAAAGCCAAAATGAGATCAGGTGATGGTTCTACTATCATAATGAAATAGACTGAATTACTAATGTTGTTTGATTTTTAACTATTTTGTTGCATGTATAATGAATTTCATAATGAATGAAACTGCAGTGTAAGACCAACAACAGTGCTGAACCAGTTAAAAACATGGGCACAAACAAATAAACGCCAGTAACCCACAAAGTCATCATAAATCAACACATAAAGCTCAACAACGGTGACAATTAAATTTTAAATGTGGCAATGCATGCTGGGTACCATCGTACAAAACACCCAGCATGCATCACAGCATAAATAAATTCATGCAGCTGAATTGTCCAATTATTTTATTATTTTACTTTAATTCTAACTTTGGTTCATATATGTATATATATATATATACTTTTGATTCGATTAGCTGAATATTTTGTAAAAGTATTAAATTACACAATTACTAGATTCAAATGACTTCAGTGAATCAGGCCATTATAGATAATCATGAAATTATCATGTACTGTAAAAGTGTTAGTCACACACACTGTCACAGCAGCCAAAAAAGACAAATGGTTAATAATTAAAAGAGTTAAGAGCCCAACCACTGCAGTAACAATGAAATGTTCATTTAAACCTCTGATATTTCTCCATAAGAACTTTTGTAGACAAAGTCAGTCTGGTTAGTAATAACTGAAGCTGGTAATTAGGTTTAAATGAATCATGGTTTTGAGGGCCTAAACATATTCAAAAAGTCACAAAACTTTGCACACGCATCAGAACTGGTGAAAATTTACATCTGATATGGGTTTCAGAGGTGGGTGTGGCAAAATGGCTCGACAGCGCCACCTATACACTTTCAAAAATGTGTGCCTTGAGCCATGTTTCACATATGTGTATGAAAATCGGTACATACATTTAACACACAAATATCTACAAAAAAGTCTCTTGGAGCCATAACCCAACAGGAAGTCGGTCATTTTTAATATTCTCAGCAAATTTTGTGTCATTTTTGCCATTTTCATGCGTCATACCTTAACAAACACTACATCTCCCAGCATCCCACTTGCTACTCACCTGCACTCTGTTATGATCACTCACACCTAATTAGCTACACCTGCATCCACTTACCTGCATCCTTCATAAGCACGCTTTCTCCAAACACTCACCACCTGGTCTCAACCTACCTGTCAGTATTGGTCATCCAGTTCACCACCTACCAACAAGAGAAAGGAAAGAAGGATATTTAAGATAAGCCTTTTTTTTTTTTTTTTTTTAACTGCTTCTGCAGCTTTTTTCAGTTCATGTTTTGCCTGGAAGCCATTCCTTTGAGTTGTGAATAAATACTTACCTGTTTGTTTGAATCCACGTGTCTGCCTCCTTGACCAGATGTGACAAGTTGTTGTATCTCAGCCATAAAATCTCCGATCTACCCCAAACTTCACATATTTGATAAGAGTCCTGGCCTGAACCCATTTTAATCATAGCGCCACCAGCTGGCAACAGGAAATGGCTTGTTTAACCCCAACTTCAACATGCAATGTCCAATTTGCACCAAACTTCACATACATGGTAAGAGTCCATGCCTGAAGACATTTAAGGCCAATATTCAGTTATAATCATAGCGCCACCTGTAGACAACAGGATATGTCATGATTTAATATAACTCAAACATACCATGTTCAAACTGCACCAAACTTAATATGTTTGATAAAAGTACTGGTCTGAAGACAGCTACATGTCAATTTTCAATTACAGACTTAGCGCCACCAGCTGGCAGCAGGTAGTTTGACACACATAAATAGCTTTTAAATATTATTTCTATATTTTCTTCTTTAAATTTATATTGCTCACTGTTCCCTGTCTTCCTAAAGCCACGGAGGCGGTGAGCCCGGGTGCGAGGGCCCTTCCATCGCTGCTTGCAGCTTTAATTTACCATTGTTCCTGTGCTGCTTGCTCTGCAGTTTTCGTCACTGTAGCAAACTCCTCTCCCATCAGCCCTGGAGCCGGGTCCTCGTTCATCCGTCCGTCTAGATGTAGTCAGGTCCAGGGTATGACCCACTGCACCTGTGAGCCTGGGTTCAGCATCTCGGGCCGCGACAACAGTGTCTGTACAGGTACAATCTCCACAGCTGCACAAGAGCCTGTCAAACTACATTCTCACATTATTTCCAGTCTTCTCTGGGAGCAGGAGATGAGTAGCAGCACAGTTTCTTTCGACATGTTATTCTGTACCAGCCTGTGATTTTAGGCCTTTGGGAGAACGGCTATGCTGCTCTTTTCAGTACAGACAGAAATGCTTCCTTCACTTCTCACTTCTGTATGTTTTTCCTAGACATTGACGAGTGTAAACTGTTCCACAACGGTCCGGCCGGCCACCTGTGTTTGCACGAGTGTGTTAACACCGCTGGAGGATATCGATGCAGCTGTCCAGCTGGGTACAGCTTGACCCCTGACGGACGCAACTGCAAAGGTCAATGGAGCAGAACACGCACTTAGGAAACACTACAGTCAGATTCTGTTCTGACCCTGTTCTACACCCTTCTGCACTCAGATATAGACGAGTGCAGCGGCAGACAGAACAACTGCACACGCGAGCAGATCTGCATCAACACCTTCGGAGGCTTCCAGTGCGTCCGAGTCAAGTGTCCGCCGATACGCAACGCCACCTACGCCAAAACATCCCCCGTGTGAGTAACAACTCTCACTACAACTAAAGGGAATGTGAAAATACAGCTAGGCGATAAATAAAATGTTTATTTTTTTCCAATTAGCTGATCTTTATTTCTTTTTAGATTAAAGCCAGATTGTTACCCCAAAGTGAAAGCTGTAAAAACCATTTTTCCTTAACAGAAGAAATATCTTAATTTCCGCATGTTCTGCTTGTGATATTGTTTCAAATCAAGAAACAGGTTTGTGTTGCCTGATAATATTGATGTTAATATTACTTTTTTGTCTCTTAGAAATGCACATTTGATAGTGCTAGTAACTTGAGTTAGGATACACATGAATATTTATGTTCATTATCAAAATCTGTAAAAAATTGTAACAACCTAATTTTTACATGGTGAAATTTAATTATTGTGACTGATTTTTTATTTTTATTGTTTTACCTTCGTCTTCATATCATACATTTAAATCATGATAACCACAGTTAAAACCACACATATAGCACCTTAATACCATGGTAAAAACATAACTTTATGGTTTTTGATTTGTATGAAAAACAGTAGTTTAAAAACATTTAGACACTACAGCTTAATCACAAAAATACTGTAATTATATTCCACTCTTGTCTGAAGCTCTGAAGGTTGTGTGTGTGCAGGCGCTGTGAGAGGAACCTGTGTCCGGTGGACAGCAGGAGCTGCTCTCAGGCGCCGGACTCTGTGTCCTTCCACTACATGTCGGTGGTGTCCAGACTCTCTGCACCGCGCGTCATGTTCCGCCTGTCGGCCGCCAGAGTCTCAGGAGACACGCTGAGGTTCGCGTTACTGGGCGGCCACGGCCGGCGGCACTTCACCGTACAGCGGTCCGATCGTCAGACCGGGGAACTGCTGCTGACCAGTCCTGTCCAGGGTCCGGCCACGCTGGACGCAGAGCTGGAGATGACCGAACTGGACCGGAGAGAACTGCTGGGCCGCTACATCACCAAGATCACCATCTTCGTCTCACCGTACGAGTTTTAGAGTTCAGACAGAGACTTTACATCTAGTTCCTTTCAGGAGAAAGCCAGCTAGTTAGTTTGTGCATTCTTCGTGTATTTTGAAACAGATGGTTTCTCTGCAGTTTTTATTCAGCTCAGGGCCGACCCAAGCCTTTATGGCCCTATGACTGGTTATTGCCAAAGCTTGTTTATTCACACTAATCTAACACACCCATGATCAGTTGTGTTTGTTGTAGTGTTGCTTACATCCTATAATACAGTATTCTATCTATATGTAATAGCACCCAAAAGGTAAATAATGTTAATAAGCTATTATCAGTTTATGAAACAGAAGTTTATTTTTAATACATAATTATATGCCCAGGAAAGTTACTTCTACACAGAAGACAAAAACTTTAATCAATGGGTTTCTCTTTCTCTAGAAAACTGCTTGAAAAATCAGATCAAAGGCTCAGATCCAGCAACATAGCTGTCCTGAAAGCTGTACATGGACATATTTATCATAATGAATATAAGAGAGTATAATCATCTGGTGTCTGTTATACCTATGTTCTTTTTCACTCCAATGTACACATTTTTTGTCTTTTGTCATGTCCATGTGTCTAGAACTGTTGACAGATTAAAACAAGTCTACATTTAATGAGTGCTCAGATCTTCTGTTAAAATCTGTTTTAGGATTCTCTGTCCATGTGTTTAACACGTTCCTGTTGAGCGGCTGCAATGTGCAAAACACTAATAATCAAACGTCTGGCTTGTGAAACCAAGTCTACTATTAAATAAAACATATTTTAAGCTAGTGCATTAAAAAATAATATTTATGTGAGAAAATAGAGACACAACAAATACATAAAGACTATGAATCGAAATGAGTCAAACCTTGATTACATATTTTATTTATGAAAATGAATCAAACATACAATATAATGATATAAATACAAAGATGGCCAGAAGGATCATATTTACTGTATAATAGTCCTGTTATGTTTGTCAGACATTTAAGAAACACAGCAGGTACAAGCGAAGCGTAAGGTGCACACCTGATCTCTCCAGTTCTGAATCACCAACAGATTCTCTACAAACCCTGTTACAACCAACGCCTGACAAACTCTTCTGTCTCGCACTGACACACACACAGGACAGCATTAAATCAAGAGATGAGGGCAGTTAAAAGTCACTGTGTCTGGATAAACTTTAGTGATTTACTTGAGTTGTGTGCAATGCTTTACTCTTATTTCATCTCAAAGTTAAAAGAAACCAGAAATTACATTTAGTACAAAAAAGAGAAAAAGAAAGAACTGTGTCCAGAACATGTTATGAAATTGCCCTTGTTGTATTCATCGAGTGGTGTTCTGTGCTTCTTTCCAACACACCACTGCTTCTTTCTGTGCAAAGCTGCTTCTCATTTAAACAACACACGACGTGCAACTCTTAGTGCATTTAGATATGATCTGACTGTAAGCCTTTAAATAACATTTAACATAAAACCGCACAAATGATGTGAATATTATGCTGTCCAAACCATGAACATCTCAATACCATTTAAATAGATTCACAACCAACAGACATGATTCAGAACAAGAGGAATATAACGAGATCCTGATCAGACGACACGATAAACACAGCCTTTACTGAGACACACGAGGATAAAGAATCACGAACACGACACACACCGAGACCGCTTCATGTGCTTCACACTGATAACGCTGCAAGGCACTTTATAAAGCGCTCGAGGATCTCTGCTCAGACGGTTTCTCATTAACGTCACATAATTAGCACATCCCTCCTTTAATATGAGTTTCATTATTAAACGCTGTGAAAACCTACAGTTCTCTCCAATTAAAACCCATCACTGCAAACGGACACTGATTGTCTAGCGGCAATCTGACATCCATATAAAAATACATCCCTTTATTTTAAACCAACAACGATGAGCAGAACAGGACTTCTTGAAGAAGACATGACCAACAGTTCAACTACTCTGTAAGAAACACAGAAAGGCTTTGTTTCTAAAGTCAAATAACTGAGAAGCGGACGGTGTGTGTTCTGACACACACTATGACACACTGATGGAGCGCTGAAGCACGCAGCAGGAGATCAGATCTTTACTTGCTCTGGAAGTTGCTGAGCTCCATGTCGTCCTTGCGCCGCTTCTGCTGCGTGAAGAGAGAGCTGAAGGGGTACAGCTTGGCTTTGGCGGGGAACCTCTGTCCGGCAATGTCCACCTCGTAGTCTCCACGGTTGATGAAGTCAGCGGTGACTGCCGTCGGGGCCCCGCCGGGGCCGGTGGGGCTCAGGAAGCCCAGACAGACGTGGCGCTGGAGGGTGTAGCTGTAGGCGCTGCTGGTGGTCACTCCGACCAGCTCTCCGCTGCGGTAGATGGGCTCGCCCCACCACGGCCAGACGTCCAGCTCCGTGTCGTGATCCTCCAGAACCAGCATCACGAAGCGCCGAGAGACGCCCTCCAGACGCTGCCGAAGTAGAGCGCCCCGACCCACGAAATCTGTGTCCTGAGAGAGAGCAGCAGTCAGATCAACTCCTGTCTGAGGAGCACTGGACACTAAACTGGACTCACTCCAGAGGCCTGGTCACACCAAGCACGGTAATGATAACGATAAAATTCTTCAAATCGTTCTCAGTATTACAGAATAGCAGCGTCCACACCACAGCTATAACCATGAAGGCACAGAGAAACAGAACGATTTCCTCCAGCTGATGAAGGATACAAACACTGACAGCCAATCAGAATCCATCCTGCTATAATGAGCTGATGTACGCATGCTTAGAATAAACAGATATGGTTCGCTTGTTACCGTGCTTGCTGTGAACAGGCCTTAAGATGAATGGCACAGAATGAGACACAACTAGGACACATCCGGTTTCCACAGACAGCAGACGTGAGAGAAAAGTGCTTATTAAGTTTGAAATATGGATATTTATCATACAAAAACACATGGATTTACTACAGGAGGACTTTCTTCACCCCTGGAGCCGTGTGCGGGATGTTTTATTACGAATAAGTTTCACGTCTCTAAATGTGAGTAGACAGGATCATTTTCATTTTTGGGTGAATTAACCCTTTAAACCTGTTGTCCAACAAAAGAGAACATTATAACCTTTTTACTCCATAACAACAGTCAAATGCTTCTTTTTGTGGTCTGATGTAGCTATTTGTCACAGAATGAGGCAGAAAATATGATCCATAGACTACTGTAAAAAGAGTACATTGATTAACAATGGGTTATAAATATAATTGATTGTTATGAAAATGGCTTGAATAAAACAAACTATACATCGTTGCAGTTGAGTGTTTATTGTCTTTGTTTTATTATTCAAAAGGTTTATATCTTGTGTTTACTCGAGGCGATGGTGCCCTCTGGTGTCCAGTATGAATGAAACAGACGTGTTTATAGTGCTAATGGCCAATCCCATTAATTTTATCAGGACGTTTTATGTATTTATTTTTTTATATAGTTTTTTTAAAAGTAATGATTTGGCAACACTATGGGAAAAACATCCAAAGATACCCAACCCAATGCTAACTGGTCAGAAGAAATGCAGATACTGACCTTGTCAAACTTGACCCTGAACTCCCGGCCACACTCCAGCGGCGTGGTGAACGAGTCCAGATCCTGACCCCAGAACGCAAAGAACTTCTCAATCCGTAGACTGCGCAGAGCGTAGTAGCCAGCGTTCCTGATGCCGTACTTCTGCCCCACGGACATCACTTCATTATACACGTGCAGTGCATACTGGGAGAAGAAGAGCAGCAGTCACTATAGTACACTACAGTAATCTACAGTATTCACATGGTCTCATCGCATCTCTGTGCTTTCTCAACAGACTGAAACCCTTGCACTGGGATTTTATCAGTTTAAAAGTAGTTCAGTTTTTAAAAACATGTCCTGATATTCCTGAGATCATCTGTTACTAAGAGCAGGAACACCCTGAGTCAGCCCTTTACAGCACATCTCTGTTTGTACATTGTTTATATTGTGTCCATGTTTGTAGAGTGGAGATGGTGGAGATGATGTAGATGTGAGTTGCAGTGATGTACCTCGATGGGAATATACAGCATGAACCCCGGCTCTCCGGTGTGTGTCATACTCATGACCCTGATGCCGTTAGCGTAACCCACGCTCATTTCCTGTAGAACACAGCACAGTTAGTGCTCATGAAGCCAGAACAGCCGGACTTCAGCTGCTGAGATCCTCTCACCTTACAGAAGAGCGAGGGGAAGTGTTCTGGAGTCATGGACACATACGAGAGCTCAGACAACACGTCCATGGCTCGAGGACCGATCAGATTCAGAGCTGAGGAGAACACAGGAGTCATTACTGCTCTACACTCATTCACTCTCTAGTCATGAGGCTTGTCTTGTAGATTTCCTGACACTTAAAAATGTTAAGCACATTAACCTGGTCTGACCTGTGTACTTCCAGCTGACGTCCTCCAGGTGGAGCTGGGGATCACTGGGCATGTGTTTCTTAATCCAAGACCAGCAGTGAACTTGCTGATCGGTGGGAGAAATGATGAAGAAACTGAAGACAGAGAAAAAACAGATCTCAAAAATCAAGAACTGATTCAGAACTGAATCTAATCTAATCAGCTGAGAACTGAACAGTTGGAATGCTTTTTCAGAAGCGAGCGATGTTATATTAAATAATAATCACAGCACTCCGACTGACTGCTGACTGCCAAACTGAACTCTGTTTCAGATACACAGATGAACTTCTTCATTTGACACCCTTCAAATGACTATGTTCTACCTTTGCCTGATTGACTGAACTCTTGTTATCAGTTACTGAGGTGATATTGTGTGATAACTGGTTCCTGGCGGTCTCGGCGCACCTGTTCTTGCTGAGACGCACGACGCTGCAGTCGTTCTCGTAGCCTCCTCTCGGGTTCAGCATGCCCGTGTGGACGATGTGACCCACAGGAACGTCCAGATCATTGGCACACAGTCTCTGCAGCAGCTGCAGGGCCTGATCTCCAGCAGACTGACACACACACACACACACAGGTCACACACACACACACACCTCTCCAGCTCTTCCAGAAGACAAGCAACACTCACTGTGAGCTCAAACTTGGTGAAGGAGGACATGTCGATGACGCACACCGCCTCTTTACAGCACTTCACCTCCGCTCCCACGATATCAAACCAGTCCGGCTTGTAGAAGGTCTTACTCTGATCCAGCGCCAGCAAATCTGTGCGGATGAAGACAGATACACAGGAACAACTTAAAAACCTTTCAATCTAAAGAGATCTGCTTCACTTTCTAACATTTTGAAAGAAATAGGAAAAGACGCTGTGTCAGTAGATGAACTTTTATTCCCAGTGTCTGAATGCTGAATGGAATCACAAACTCATTTGCTTCTCCACAGATTTAATACTGTGAGGAAGCGTGGTTAAGAACCAGGATCAGAAACATAACAGAGATTCTGTCTTCGGTTCACATCTTCACTAACCCTCTGAGAACGGCTCTAACAGCGGATCACCGTGATAACTAACACCCGACCCAAAATATGAAACCTGACAGGCATCTGTGATACCTGAGAGAAACTGTTTATTGTTGATCCATAGCACGCTAATCATGAGCAATAAATCAATCTTGAAAAGAACAGAACAAAACAGAGGATTGACTGACGAGGCCTGAAATCTGCTGAGAGAACACATGATGGCGCCACTGTCCTGTTTCTGAATCAGGAAGGAGTGAGAACCCTGTGACTAAACTACATGTACACTGTCCTATCCTAACAGACCATACATCAATGGAAGCATGATTTACTCTGCTTATTCAGATGATGCATACATCTCAACTTAACAAATTTGACCCTTATAACTGGAAAAGTCCTCACCTTTCCCAGCCGGAACGAAGTACTTTGCTCTCTCGAAGCCGTGTTTCTCCATCCAGCGGGCTCCCTGCGTGTCCAGACGGTCATACAGAGGACTGGTGCGCAGCTGCCGGCCTGTCTGGAAGTCCCAGCGAGGAACCTTCAGCTCGTACAGGAGCGCTGGATCAGATACAGAACAAACCAGGAGTAAACATCCTGCAGCGCTCTGACGGAGATCAGATCTTAGCTTTTATCAGAGAGGCTTCTGTGAGTCTGTGGAGTTGTTGTCTAATAGAAGTGCACTATTAGTACTGTACTTCTGTCCATCATAGCCTTGTTTTTACTCCTGTCAGAGATTAAACACAGTGCTGCCCTGACTAGGGTCAACGGATAAATATAGCTTAAAGTACACAAAATCTAAAGCTATATTCAGTTGGAAATTAATTGACTACACATAATTCTCTTATGTTTCTTTTATTTAATTTCTCTTATTTGTCGTATCTGTATTAAGCTGCTTTGGATGAACTATGGTTTTGTTTGGAGTCTGCTAAGATCTTCTCCAATACGCTCTTGGTTCTGAGATCAATCTCTGTTTGCAGCTCATTAGAGTAGACCCCTGATTAAACACCACTGTGGGCTTCTCTTTCTGTAAAGCTGCACAAAAAAAAAATCCCAGTTTGTGGCTTTTTGGGCTTATTTGAAAAAATCTATGGCTGCTTGTCAGGAAAACTTTTTCCCAATGTATTGACTCCTCACGGTTAATATAAAAATCATGTTCAACATGAAGTCACCTGATGCTGTAATCCAGCCAACAGTAGTAGATATAACAGGAGTGGGATGACTCTCTTTAGTAAGGTAATTGTTTTATTTTTACAGTCTTTGTATATTAATTGTCACGGACTACAATAAAAAAAAAAAGAAAAAAGTAGGCTAACACTAACCCTAACAGTATATGAATTTGGTTTGAATATATTGTAATAGACTATAAGTAAGTGGCAATGTTAGAACGCTTTTCCTGTTTTTTTCTTTTTCCTTCTCTCTAATGCTGCTCTGCTCACAGGTGACTGGAGAACAGTTGTGTTCCCGCTTCAACGCAGTTTGCTGATTTTTGTAAAATGACTTCTGTTTTTGTGTTTTCAGTGTAATGTGCTGCAGGCTCATCTATAGCTAATAACTGATGTTCGGTACTCAGAGTATTGTTCTGGAGGTACTCACGCATGACCTCCATGACGCGGTGCCGTAGGAACGTACGGCTGCTCTGCAGATTCCCGAAGCGCTTGATGTCCAGATGCCAGACGTTAGCGCTGGGGTATCCGTACGTGATCCACTCTGCCAGATACCTGCAGAAACAGAGGAGCTCATGAAGACATCGAGCACCGAGCTTCAGAAAGCTCCATCTCCATTCTCTCACCTCCCCGCTCCGCCGGCGAACGACAGGCCCGATGAGTTCATCCCCGCCAGCACGAAGTATCCGCCCACGCCCGGGGTCTCTCCCATCAGGCAGCGCATGTCTGGAGTGAAGGATTCTGGGCAGTTGACCAGCTGCTGGATCTCACAGGCCTCCAGACCAGGCATCCGGCGCAGAAGAGCGCTCAGCATGGGCTCTGGACACACATCCAGAAGACATCAGACTTAACCCTAACCACTCTCACCCAGTCACACCTGACCCCTTCAAACAAGGGTTTTTGGGACCACTCTTTAACAGAGAGGTTTGAGAATTATCAACATAAACAGCTACAATGGCTGACAGAGCCAACAAAACAAACATAAATGTGAGCTTTTCTGGCATTAATAAAGATCTTAATGAAAAGTAATGTATGTATGTATGTCACATTCAATCATGCATTCGTACTTACAGTCATGTTATTCAAAAGAAATGTTTGCTGTCGTTCTCATTACTAACTAGGAATGTAACGGTATTGTAAATACCGTCGTACCGCAATATCAATTTTTTTCGATAATACCGTGGTCGCGTGACTCGATAA
>JAUMHE010000024.1:410064-429720 GCA_032359235.1 Enteromius mattozi
AAAACACCTTCATATTGTAATACCTATGTCATACCCATGTCATTATACACATTTGTGTCCTCATAAACCACATAAACCCGCCCATACGATACACACACACACACACACTTAAACACACACTTTAAAGTTTCTTAGGCTCTACAAGGCTGCTTTTTATGAATTGAAAACACAGTAAAACTGTAGCTTAAAACTTGCAGTTTAAAATAACTGCTTTCTGTGCATATTTTTTCAAATGTAATTTATTCATGAACTTTCAGCATCTTTACTCCAGTCTCCAGTTTCAGACGATCCTTCAGAAATCATTATAATATGCTGACTTGCTTCACAAGAAACATTTCTGATTAATAATAATGTTGAAATCAGTTGTGCTTCTTCATACTTTTATGGAATCAATAGTTTTTTTTCTGAGGAATCATTAATAGAAGGTTCAAAAATAAATAATTTATTTGTATGAATGTGAATGTTTTGATCAAATTAAGTGCGTACTTGCTGAACTGCTTTCCAGGTAAAACATTCAAAACAACATAACTTATTTGAAATATAAATGTTTTGTAGCATAAATCACATTTGATCAATTTAATGCATACTTATATAATGATAATAATTACTAATGCATTTAGTACATAACACAATAATTATTAAATATCATAATGCTCTATTAAAAATATGTTAATTAAAACAATTAACTTAGAGAGAATTTCTAATGGAAAGTGCTAATTATTTCATGTTGCTGTTTAATCTGAGGTTCTCCTCTGGTGAGTGTGAGTGTGGTCCAGAGGAGCGCCCCCTGTGGGAGGCTTCATTCATGGCAGTCAGAGGCCGATTGTATTAGTGAGTGTGTTTGTACAGGGCTATGCATCCACGTGTGTGTTGAGTGTGTTTGAGGTTATTGGTGTTTGTATCGCACCCCATCTGCCTGTATATGTGAACGGCTGCTGCTGTCACCGTAGATGTGACTCTTTCATGATAACAGCCATCGGCGGGAACATCCAACCCAGCTGAGTCCTGCCAAGGCCAAGTTTCCATGAAAACCCTGTAAACAGAACAAAAGCAGCTGGCGACAGAACACTGGTCTCCATGCATCAGATTCAACATTCTTACTGTAAGAGAACCCACACACACACTTACATCTTACTGGAATCCTCCAGTGCTGGTTACTGAACAACTTAAAAAACAGGCCTTTTGTGTAAATAGCGAGAAAAGTTTCTGTTCAAGTAAATTCATACAATAAAGTTCATGTTCTGCTGCAAGAGGCAATTTGTTTCAGGAATAATCAAGCACTGGTGGTGTTCTGTCGAGCTCGGATGAATCTGACACACCTCTGTAGCTTTATAGAGACAGTATGAGAAACACTTCACAGGTTCTGTAAGATCTGCTTGTTTGAGTTCAGTTTTCATCAGACTAATGTGATGCTGATGTGGAGCGTAATGTGACCAATCATCAACATAACTGGCCCTAAATTGAAGCACTGTTGTCCTATGTACTGGATTATTCTGTCTGAACTTAAATACTGAACATTTGGAACTTATTTACTATGAAACTTAGCTAGTAAAACCAACTGTGGGATTTTCTCATAAACTCAGCAAATAATATGATCTTTCTCAAAAATCTGTTTAGAAGGTGAAAAAATGTTTGTGTTCAAATCAGTTTGTTATATAATTATGTTTCTGAACTGAAATATTTTGGTGAGACCTTTTTTAAAAGCCTAAATGCATTATAAGGGTTATCAAGTTGTATAAAGTAATGTAATTATATACAGTATATATATATATATATATATATACATACATATGAAATGTCAAAAAAAATTGTATTGAAGATTAGGTAAATATTGAAAAGCGTCTTTGTTGTCTGTAAAAATAAGTCAAAAATTGAAAGTAGTACATATATGTAGTGAATAAATACAATGCAATTAAGTGTCTGAATATAATTTTAATAGTAATTTTTTGTATGCTATAGATGCTATATATTATTTTTGACAAGGGTGAATGAATTTAAATTAACAGTTATATTAAAAAGAAGTAGCAGTAGTAGTTTTTACCTTGTCCACTGACATGTATTAAATTAATCAGAAAGTACAGTACAACATACATAGCACAAAAGGTTTTATTTTTATTATTATTATTTAATTTTTTTCAAAATTGTATGAAACCAACATAAATACAAAACATTTTTTTTATCTTAAACATCCGAATTTGTTAGAGGCTCATACATAATTGAGTTATAAAGAGGGGTTTTTAATGCCAGAGAGAAATTCTAAATGTGTGTGTTTTGTGAACTTGTGTGTGGGTTTGCATGTGTGCGTGTGGTCTGTAAAGTGAACTGAAAGTGAATGATGTCAGATCTGTTTCTTTCATCAAGACTGAATAATTAACAAGCCGACGGCTCATTGCACCAAGCCAGCAGAAAGCATTTCTCTCTATCTCTCTCTCTCTGGCTCTCACGCACGCTAGGTTTTGTCTCCATCATTTTCTCACCTACTCTTCCTCTAGCTTTCCTCTCGGTCTCTCTCTCTCTCTCTCTCTCTCTCTCTGTCGTCGTTCTCCAACACCCCCTCCAAACGGTGCGCGAGACGTAGCGTCTCCCGAGTCCTGATCTCTTAGATGAGAGATAGAGAGCGAGCGAGCAGCAGCCAGCATGAGGAGAGAGAGGCTCTGGCAGACAGAGCTCTAGTGCCGCTCGCTCATCCTCCGTACCGTCTTCTTCATGCGTTTGGGAATGCCTCTGTCCTCCCCATCTTCTGTCTGTCCATCCATCCATCTCTCCTTGGCTGTAAGTGGTGCAGAGCGTGGTGGAGGCGTGATACATGGCAGCCAGGTTAGTTCGTGTGTGTTGTTCTGTGCAGGTTCTGCATGGGTTGTGTTGTGTGTGAGCGTCGAGGCGACATAATCGCTACCTCATTATTTAACGGGTTCAGAGCGACGCACTCTCGTCTAAGCCTCTTAATGCAGATTGGGTTCTTTCCGTCACTTGTCTGCCTGTTTCTCTCTTGCGCGCGCGCGCTCTCTCTGTCTGGCAGTGTGTGTCGCTCCAGCATGAGGGGGAGTGTGTGTGTGTGAGTGTGTGTGTTTTGATTCGGCAGCAGGAATAGGGTGCGGCACATGGTTTCTGTCACTCCCACACTGTGTGTGTCTGTCTGTCTGTCAACACTCACATCTCTTTACAACACATCACTGCATTTCCATTTAAATGTGGATTTACATATAGTAGTAGCTATCTATTTATAAAAAATGGCAACCTGCAGATGTTACCTTGCAGTGCTACTTGAGTTGTTGAATTTTGTTGGTATGTATATGTTTAGTTTGATTCAGTGATGTTTAATAGTATTTCTGACTTGAATAAGGTCTATCTATGTGTCTGTCTGTCTGTCTATCTATCTATCTATCTATCTATGTGCACTGTAGGTACTAATATACTTTTTAAAATGCTGATATGCACCATTTAGGGGTAATGGTGCATATTCACTCCGAAATGTGTCTTTGGAGCACAATTTAAGATTTTTTTGCGAGAAAACTTGTGATTGTCCCATTGAAGGCAAAATAATTACCACTTTCAAGGTCCAGAAAATCATGAAAGACATCATCAGAATACTCCATCTGCCATCAATGGATCAACCATTAAAAAAAGTATTCTCAGAGCTTCATAACGTTAAGGTTGAACCACTGATACCAGATGGAGCATTCAGACGATGTCTTTTATGCTTTTCTGCTCCTTGACGGTGGTACTTGTTTGGTTGTCACAAGCCTCCTAGTTTTCATCCACTATATCTTAAATTGTGTTCCAAAGACGAACAAAGCTTTGTTTGAGAGTAAAAGTGCAGACTTGCATTCTTGCAGACTTGTTTTCCACTTACAAGATGTAAACATTATTAAAACTATATACATATATGTGTGTGTGTGTGTGTGTTTTAAGGTTTTTTTCTTTTTTGCTTTTTGCTGAAAAAATCCCTGTTTGCTAATGGAAACTGTTTTGTGTAAAGTGCAGCCTGACTGGTTTCCTCTCTCAGCAGACTTTTTAGAAAGCTTGGTGCATGTGTGTGTGTGTGTGTGTATGTTTGTTTGTGTGTAAGAGGGGTCCTGGCAGTTGGTCATTATTCACGCTCAGCCAGTACTGCAGAGAAAACAGAGCCTTCCGGAACAGCCCACAGTCCTTACCATGGCAAACTGGACAGGAGCGTTCTTGTTTGGACCCGTGACAGTTCAGAGAAAGGCCATAGACGTTTTGGGGTCCATTGACAATAAAACGACAGTGAGATCATTCTTTTTAAGAGGCCTGTTTGTCCATTGTATTGTTTGATTTTATTTTTCATTCTTTTTTGCTAACTTCTAAATAGTATCGAACAAAAACAGCCATAGTCTTCGTAGATAGAGATTATAAAATTGGGATTTCCAAAAATGGAAAACTAAATAACACTTTTGCTTAAGGACCAATTCTCACTATAAACTAGTTTATCAGCATACATATTACTAGCATATTAGCTGGTTATTATTGCACATATAAATGCCTATTCTGCATGACTATATTTCAGATACCTTAACCCTGCCCCATACCTTCACTTAACAACCGTGTGCTGTACTAAATAATAATAAGTAGCTAATTAGGAGTTTAGGCAAACCTTGTAGTTAACAGTTAGGCTAGTTAATAGTGAGAATTGGCCCCTAACCTATATATAATTGTAAAAAAAAAAAAAAAAATGTGCTGTCAAACGATTTATTGCAATTAATTGCATCCAAAATAAAAGTTACATTTAAAGCACATATAAAGACACACACAACAAAAACTTTTATTTTGGATGCGATTAATTGCAATTAATAGTTTGACAGCGCTAAAAAAAAAAAAAAAAAGCTTATTTTGGGGGGGTTCATTTTGGAAAATTATAGCATATTATACTATATGTATGTATTGTATGTTCTGTATACTAAATCCAGTAATCAAGAATGACTGGGGAAAAAAACATAGAAAAGTTGTAGAATTATATTTAGTTGTATAAAACTGCTGTTACTTTTCTTCAAAATAAAAAGAAAGAGAGAGAGAAAAGTTTTACAATGAAATTTTGTTGGAAGCCAAGGTAAACAAGTAAGAGAATGAATGGATGCATGAATGAATGAATGAATGAATGAATGCATGAATGGAAATGTCTTTGCTGGAGGGAGCGTTGAGTCAAACGAGCAGAGCTGACGATGTGGGCTGTTATATTTAGCACCACACTCTGAATATTACAAAACAGCCCTGTTACCATAGCAACATGAACACAGCAGAACTGTTGTGTCATGCTTGCACAAACACACATTACAGCGTCATGCACCTGTCAGTCTGATTGTGTTCGGATGCTGAACTGAAAGCTCTGATTGGTTCTCACACTTTTGATAACATCATCAAAGCATGTTGTTATCTAACATTCCACCATCTCTCCCTCTCTCTCTCCTCTTCCCTGTGGAGCCCAACCACTTCCAAACTTGGCCAGTCCTGCGCTGACTGTTTCCATGGAAACATATTCACTTGTGGCAGGATTACAGCGAAAGGAAAAAAGCTGGCACTGCAAGTGTGTGTGTGTTTGTGTATTCCCATTATTTAGGATGGTCGGCCCTTTCCACTTGACTGAGTCTCACACAAACAGAAATTCATCCTCCTTCACACTTTACCTTTTAGTGTTGAATGGAACAGACCACTGTGAAGTATTTTGGTTGGTGAATACATGCAAGGAAGAACATGAGAAAGTGTGAAGACTTTTTTTTATTGTAAAAATTCTGAAAGTTCTTTGTTTAGCGTTAAGTTGGGGTTAGGTTATTGTATTTAGGAAATTAACAGTCTAGTCTTCATTAGCTTTGTAAATGTGTGTTTATAAATTCTAAAATCACTTAATGAAGTCTTCAGTTTGATTTGATTTTGGGAGGAACCAGTTTGATTCATTTGGATGAATCCTTCATAAACTAAATGTATTGAAGCAGCTGTTGATTCAGTATTCAGATGGATTCGTTTCAGTGAGTGATTCATCAAATGACTTAGTTTCTAAATGCAAGTTACTTCAAAACCCTTGGGAAAAAGAAATACACTTTAGCATACTTTACATATAATTTATAATATGTTAAATAAACATGCTTAAGTGCAAACTGAGTGTAATGTTTTCAGACACTTAACTACATGTTACGATTACAGTTTAAATTTATACTAAATGCTAGATGCTCTTAAAAGTGCTTTTTCACCCACTTAGTATTACTTTTGTATATCTTTGTTTCTTTTAACAATTGTTTGGTTAAAGTGTACTGTCAAATGTACTGACAAGCATTTATGGTAAACTAAAATATACTTTAATGTGATATTGAAACTTGCATGTCATGTAATGATGGAAGTTGCAATTTATTACATTTAAAATACATAATCTATATATTTCAAGGTTCTCTCTAGGTTGCTCCTGGCTTGTAAAATCGATGAAAGCAGTGATTTTCTTCTGGCTGTTAGATTGATGCTATGATTAGCATGCATCTTTAGCAGTGCACCTGACAGGCCACAGCGGGCAGCTATCTGTGCTAATCACAGTGATCAGACCACACACACACACACACACACACACAAACTCAAGGCCTCCCTGAAACAGTAGAATAGCGTAGTGACCTCGTTTTACAATCGTGATTGGATGGTAGTGATGTAAGACATTGCATGAGAGCCTATAATGTGACCAGGTTGCTCCCTTTGGAAACTAGAGAGAGTTGAGCATCCACAGAGACAAGCCAGCATGCAGTTTGGTTATATATTTATGCAAGCATGTGAGTGAGTGAGTGTGAGTGTGTGCATGTGTGTTAATTTGATTAGATCAATGTCTTAAATGAGCTGTGTAAGATGTCTGGAGTTCCTGGAACACTAAAGTTGTGCTGATTTTGTTGCTGTTTGGGCTGGTTATTAATTGGTTATTGTGTGTATTAGCATCTGCTATAGTCACATCCGTCTGTCTGTGGTGGACTTGTTACGGTCAGTGGTGTTTATAAGGTGGACTTTTGTTGATCAGTGGCATTTTTAAGGTTGATGTTTTGAGGTGAGTTTATTTTTGTCTGTCACTTGAGTTTTCTTTTTTGTCAGTGATGTTTGTGCTTGGTCAAATATAATATGCTATTTTAATATAAATCTGAATATGTAAATTTAATAGAATATTTTATAAAATCTATTTTAAATTATTTAAATGTATTTATATTGTAATTAAAAAAAATGCAATTAATTCAATCCATTTATTTAAATTCAGTTATTTAATTTAAAGATGTGATATTTTTCTCTTAATACATTTTCAGGGTTATCATCCTTTTCTAAAACTACTCGAAGTAAAAGCATTTCTCTAAATAAGCTAAAACTTTGATGCTATTTATATTAAGTCCAAAATAGTGGCAGATAATATTTGCACATAATTTTATTTTAGTACATTATAAAACAGTATGCAATAATCACAAATTATGTGTATATAATTCTGTATACAAAAATGTAAGATACTTGTGATATGGCCTAAAAAAAAATCCATAAAATCCAATTTTTCCCCCACTTAAAATCAGTCTACAGATGACAAAGAAATAGTTCAAAACAAGTTTTAACTTTATTTTGTTTTGATTTTCACTTCTGGGATTTGATCTGGATTTCCCCCTAAAGTGTAAACAGAAACAACAAGCCGAAAAGAAAAGATGGCAGGCCTGCCATTGTAAACAGTGAAAATGTAACATAACGTGAAATGTAAAAACATAACATAATCATGACATAAATATAAAAAAATAATGTGACACTTTTTGCCTGAATAGTAAATCTGTATTCAGAAAGCATATGTGCCATCTGACTGAGGACTCTAAGTCCTAAAACCCCATGAGTATTTTCATTAAGTGATTTAAAATGACCAAATGCATGTTACAAAGAAATGATGCTCCAAATGACCTTTTTTGAGGTTTTAAGTTGTCTGATGTCTCTCTTCTCTCCAGCACTGCCAGTAACTCTAACCGGAGTTCCCCTGCCTGCTCTCCGGTTCTGCGGAAGCGCTGTCGATCTCCCATTCTGCAGAACGTCGAGACGGACACCATGGTGGAGAAAGGCTCAGAGCAGTCTGACACCTCCAAGTCCCCCTCCACCCCTGAGCAGCTGGTCACTCGCACCTTCTCTGGTCAGTCCACACGCAGCGGGGGCAAGAACTCCAAGGTATGTCCTCCTCCTCATCCAGCCCCGTCTGTTGGGTTCCTCTACAGTTCCCCACCAACCCCAGTCATTCTACTACATCACTTCCTCTGGGAAACCTGCTGTGTACTGGATATGATGCACTTAATTATGTGGAGCGGCCTTATCCTATCGTACCTGCTAGTTTGCCCTTTGTTGTCCAATCATAGCATGTGTCCAACCCATTTGACATAGTTGTACAATAATCTATTTTTGCAAGTAATCTGCCCCATGCAGGTACATTATATTACCGTAAGATATGATTTATTTTTATTTTCACATTGAAATGCTGCTAAAGGGGGGCCTTCAATTTGTTTAAACAAGTCTATCTCATGCTCAAGTGCAGTCATTAGAGACGGTAAAACAAACCTTCTCATCTTCCACCAAATCACCCCTGTATTATATGGACATAGGAAGTCAGGAAAGGCTGAAGCAGAAGCAATCAGTGTACATAAACATATACAATCATAACCAAACAGAGTTTCACTCTCAGACACAATTACAGAGCTACAAAGAAGGCTGATTCTCAGGAAACAGTGCCATTTGTGATTTAAAAATACAGGAAAATGTTAATTTGTTGTGATTTCTTTTAAAATGAACACTACTGAATGCTTAAGTGGAGGTATTGTAATAGAAAACACAAGAGGAGATTTTTTTTATGTTTTTGAAAGAAGTATCTTCTGCTCACCAAGAAAAAAATAATAAAATTGTAAAATATTATTACGACTTAAAAACAATAATTTACAATTTAATATATTTGAAATGTAATTAATTTCTGTGATGCAAAGCTAAATTTGTGTAATGTACACTATTAAAATGAATAAATAATGATTTGGGTTGCAAAAAGACATTTGGGTTACAAACCTAAGACAGTAAAATCTATCAAATTACAGACTAAGTAAGTTAAGACGGTATGTTAAGCATTGCCCAGTTAGTCTCTTCTGGTACATGTCGTAACTACACCATCTGGTCCCATGTTTCTCTATTGGCAGACATTCAAAAGGCATGGTGTTGCAATGCTTATACATAGCTTTATACAGGTATTATAGACCTTATAGATGGAAACATACATGAGACTTTCAAATGGCATCGTTTCCTGAGAACTCTCGAAGACATCTGTCATATTTTATTTTGTTAATAATTGATTAATTTTTAGTACAAACAAAAATCAAGGCAAACAGCAGATGATTTGCTTATGTAGTTTTTAATGTCTGTAAGGCAACTCAAAAATTCACATGAATGAATGAATGAATGAATGAATGAATGAATGGAGAGATGAAGCTCTGCTGTTAAGTGTAGTGATTTGTAATAAATGCAGTGCACCGAGTGCAGACTATAGCTCACGTCATCATTCTGTCTGTCTGTCTCATTTCAGCTGTTATAGTCGCTTGTTCTGCCCGTTTCCTTTCATTTTTCACTCTCGCTTTCTTTCTAGAGTTTGATACTTTTGCTGATGTCATATAAAATGTCTTTGATCTAAACTTGACTATCATGTTCTTCTCACTGTTTGTGGTTGTTCTGATTTGTGTTCCGTTTTCTGATTTCTGTTTTTCTCCTCGATGCATGCTAGTCTCACAAGCGACTTTCCAAAGTAAGCATTTCTCTCTTCTGTTCTGTATTCACTTAGTCTCTCACCCTGTGTGTCTGTGTTGCTGCTCCAGTGGCCGTTCTGTAGTCTGTTTCGGTGTTATTGATGTGTCTCGTCTGGCTCTGTCTGTTTGTGTGAATGCAAGTCTGTGTCCAAGTGTTTTTCGAAACAAATACACGCATAGACTACTTTCTCTCTATCCGCTTTCCTGTCAGCAGGCATATTTGTCACTTTTGATTCTGCATAATAGTATGTTAATAGATTAAAAAGAAGAAGTAAGCAGTATTTGCCTTAGGGCTGCATGATTATGGTTAAACAGATTACTTACTTCAGAATTACTGCACTTTACATAATGCCAACTCATATGCAGGGTATTATTTTTGTCATATACAGTAACATTAATTGAAGTGAAATTCCTAATTCCAAATTATGTTGTTTTATTATTTGTTATTTTTATTAAAACAGCACAAAAAACTTTGTATTGTGGCACAGAGGTTGCTAAAGTGCGTTTATTCAGCATCACAAAAAACATAGTCAAGAGCGACACACTTGGATTTATTATAGTTTGTCACTGAGAAGATGTGTGCACGGATTCAGTTGTTAAGCCAAATATTAAGCTTGAGAATAAAAGCTCATTTTGGGGGATTTAAATACTTGACATCTGGCAACCCAATCATGGCAGCTCATGATGGTTTGTTACTAATGCAAGATAATGGAAACGTCAAACGAAAAAGCAGCTCTGGTCGTGTGATTTCAACACGGCCGCCACCAAGAGAGGACCAGCCTTATGTATACGAAATAGATTGTACTAGGTGATTTTGCTACACTGATGTCATTATTCATCATTAATTTATTTTAAGGTGAAGATTTGACCTGCAGGCTTTTACTAGTTTTAATCTATGTGTCTTTTCATTGATCAAATAAGATTGCCGTGAGATGAACTGACTTGATAACCGACTGTATTAGTCCCATGAGTCACCTGATGATTTATCTCTGTTGATTTCCAACAGAGGGAATTCCCAACAAAAAGGAATGTCCTAACTATGCATCCTGTAATCAATAAAGTATTAATTAATAATGTAGTAAACGAGTGCATATATCTTTAAACTATTAATCAGTGGCATGCAAAACAGACCATAAAGCTCCCTTTATTTATTTTTCTGTGAAGCACATGAGATCCACAGAGTTTGCAGTTATCATGTTGCTATGACAATGTCTTGAAGACTAGACAAAAATTTAGCACTTGCAATCCTATATTAAATATGCAGTTTAAGTAGTTTTAATAAAAATTATTTGCATATTGGATTTAGTTAGAATACTTGACTTTGCCATATATTGATGATTTATGACTTGAATTGCGTTGGATTTATTTATTATAGAGATTTCTCCTGACTTCATTCATTTATTTATTAGTTTAATTAGGCTAAAATAATGAACGTTATGACACTACATAATGTTACTGCTTCTTTAAAGCACCATTTATATCAGGAGTGTGTTTAAAATGCTTTTAGGCAGGCAGCTTACTAGGTTTTTGGTAGTAAAGCATGCTTGCAACACCAAGGTTATGGGTTCGATTTGGATAACATTATTTTGGATGCATTAAATGAGTTTCCAGTTTCTACTTGTTTTTCTTTTTCATTCTGTTTTCATTGCTTTACAGTATGACAGATTAAACCTGATTAAAGTAAGCATTTCATGTTGTTTTTCATTTGACCCCTGACCCCTAAACTAACGCTATCTGAAGTGTTAGTTCATACACGTAGACCCTCTCAACTCTTCTTCCAATCCCTTCCTCACCTGTCTCTCTCTCTCTCTGAACACATGAGACTTGTCTCACTCCTCTCTTGAGTTTAGATCAGATTAGCCCACATTAAACCATCCAATCCCTGAGCCTTGATGGAATAGACCAGTATGTGTGTTAGCGGGTCTGTGTGAGTTGATCTATAGGCTTTAAAGGGTCATGAACGAGACACAAGTAGCACACACACACACAGCATGTTTGGGGTAGTAGGCTAATTGAAGGGCTTATCGGCTGACACACACTTCTTGTCACATTGTCTGCTCACTTTAACCTAGACTATAAAACAAGGGAGCCCATTACTGTATGTGTCGTAAAAAACTAATATAGTATCAGAGTTTATCCCTGCCTTAAGTTATTTCCCTCTTTCTTTTCATTTAGATGGCGGTCTGTAGTAAAGAAGATATGTTTGTCTTAATGAACATAGGTTTATCATAATAATGCAGGCTGTTTTTGTTCTATGTTACATGCCCTCAATGACTCCGTGAGATGATTTCAATGAATGCAAATTTATGTCCTGTGTTGATGTACATCCGTGCGCAAACAGGAAGTTTGGGTGGGATATATCAAAGTGTTTGTTCTTTTAGTTCATGTTTAGACTAGAACGTCATGTAGCAAGATAAAAACTTTGCATTATTTAATGTATGAGTTACAAGTAATAAAGTCACAGTCAAGTCAAGTCACCTTTATTTATATAGCGCTTTTAACAATACAGATTGTGTCAAAGCACTTAACTGTATCAAATTGGAGATAGAGAGTCAGAAAATGTATAATGAGAAGATTAAACACTCAATTTTCAAGAAAAGGCATTTCATTATTGAATTCAGAGACGTCATTGTCTAGCTTAGTTTACTTTAAATACTATCTGTGCAATCAAATTGACAATAATCACTAGAAATTAAGTGTCCCTAACTAAGCAACCCCAGAGGCGACAGCAGCGAGGAAACAAAACTCATCTGTGACAGAATAGAGAGAAAAAAAACCTTGGGAGAAACCAGGCTCAGTTCTCCCCTGGCTAGGCCAAACTAATCCATTTTTAGTTTAATGTACTTATATTTGTGTTTTATTTATTATTTGAATCATATATATTTCATTTATATAATTTATTGATTTGCTGTAATTGTAATGCATAGTTAAATGCATTTATTATTTCTCTCTGTGTGTGTGTGTGTGTGTGTATATACATATATATTATACATTGTGAGATATAATGTCTTAATTACAAAAAATAAAGCCACTTTGCGCATATATAAAGTCATGGTTATGAGAATTAAAGTCACACTGCAGGTTTGTTTGTTTGTTTTGTTGTTTTCATAATCATAAGAAATGAAGTCACATTGTGACTTATAATGTATATAATGTATATCTTATAATATAATGTCATAATTATGAGGAATACAATCACATGACAATTTAATGCCAAAATTACAAGAAAAAATAATTGCAAAATAAAAAGTAGAATCACAGAACTGAAATATAAAGTCACTTTCCAAAATAGAAATTCATAATTACAAAAATAAAGTGACTTTGAAAAATATAGTGTGAGTTCCAAGAAATTTCAAAAGTGAAATTGTAAAATGTCATAATTACGATAAATAAAGTCACATTGCAAAATATAATGTCATAATGAGAAATAAAGTCACTTTGCACAGATATAAAGTCATAATTATAAGAAAAAAAGTTACATTGCGATATATAATTACATATTAATGATAAATAAGGTCACATTGTGAGATCTAATATTATAAATAGGAGATTTAAGTTATTTGGTGATATATAATGGCTTTTATGGCATTTTTAACATAACATCATAATTATGTGAAATAAAGCAACGTTGCAATAAACAATGTTATAATTACAAGAAATAGTCACATTGGGAGATATAATGTATATAACATATTTACGATAAATAGTTTCTTTTTAAGGGAATTTTTGGCCTGACTGAAATAATATTCAGGCTCATCTAGACCGAGCTAGACTGGGT
The DNA here is from genome assembly GCA_032359235.1 of Enteromius mattozi. NCBI lineage: Eukaryota > Metazoa > Chordata > Actinopteri > Cypriniformes > Cyprinidae > Enteromius > Enteromius mattozi. The sequence continues at coordinate 423,613 of JAUMHE010000024.1, forward strand.
TAGGTTATAAATAGAGCTGTAGTGATGTCAGTTCACCCCTGTACACAAACACCCCCTTAAAAGGGTCTTTAAGTTTCTATTTCGGTTTATGCGAGTGTGAATTTGTCTCATTCCCATGACATATCAGCTTTGAAACTGCTCATTTAACCATCTATATTTGTTTCACACTATTTGTGGAAAGAACAAATTATGTATGCATGTGTAATTATCTGGTGAAGGGAAATGTCAGTCTAGCAGACTCGGCCAGCCCTCACAGTCTGTAAATACACACTTGCTGTGAGGGGCGTTTGCAAATAATGCTCTGCATAGCTGTTTTGTTCACCTTAATATAGTTATTTTCTTTTTCTTCTCTTTCAGAAAAGCCAGAGCTGGTACAATGTAAGTGACATTTTGTATTAATAATGTGTGTTTGTGTGTGTGTTCATGCTTGTACTAATGGTTGTGTGTCCACCTACCTTTAAATATAAAAAGATATCCATGTCACCACACAGTGCATTCTTTGTGGTACTTGGACAAGGGAACAGTATAATTTAATTAAAATTAATAATTAAATCAAATTTTGACTTCATATTGATATATATTTATAAAAATAATTGTTTATATATTTATACAAATATTTTTAATTAGATTGAATTATTAAATTTAATTAAATAATCATATATATATATATATATTTAGATTTATAATTAAATCTAAAATGTATAATTTATAATAATTATAATAATTAAATCTAAAATGTATTTTTATACATTTTATATTGATACAATTTACATTTAATTTAGTTATTGTTTATCATAGGCATTATGTTTGGATTTTTTAAGTATATGATTACTTGTGTATTTGTGTGAATGTGGTGCCAGAACATTGACGTGGTCGGTAATCAAACAGTCATATTCTTCTGTTGTTTTACTGTAATGATTTACAGATTCGTTGCTCTTTCCTCTGACATTCATCAGTTTCGCTGCAAATATGACTCACCATCTTGTTATCAATTTCCTCATATTTCACGTCTGTGTGTCAGAGTGGCTGATGACAACCATCCGCTTTCATCACACTGTGTATCACATATGAGTGTTAGAATATGCATGTTTCTAAAATGTCAAGTTTAAAATTCAATATTTTCTTATGTTTTGGCATGCAAAATTCTCTTAAAAATTGCATATTTTATATTACAAAATGACATATTTAAATATGAAGGTGCATGCCTAAAATACTTATATTATCATGGTATTATTTTATACTTGAAATACTTCAAGGTACATTTTTAATGTTGTATCATTAATTATCATAGCAATACAAATAATATAAGATTTTCTCTTTAAGTTCTGATTTCTGTTAAGCCACAAGAGAGCGTAGTTTTACACTTATCATTCCGCAATATCTTTCCACATTATCTCCTGCAATCTTTGCTTTCTTTTTCTGTCTGTGTGGTTTTTTTTTTTTTGTCTGTCCCTCTCTTCTCTCTCTCCTTCACTCTTTCTCTTTAGCATGAGAGACAGCACATTCTCAGAGTAAGCATGATTTTACTCTCCATGTTCTGTTCCCTCTCACACCAGTCCTTCCCCAAACGTTCAGTATGAGGGCTGAAACGAGTCCTGAAGGCTTCTGTCGCTCTAATGATGGCTTTGGCATGTGTGTGATCCTCTAATGAAATAATTGTTACACTTTCCTTCGTAAACTTTACTAAACCGAATGCAAAAACAGGATGCATGGCATTAATACCCCTTTGTGAAAAAGAAGTACAATTTAGCATACTTTTAGAGTAGAACAGGAAAAATATTGTATGGCAAATAATACACTTTAAAGAATGTATAATATATAAGTGTGAACTGAATGTAATGTTGTCAGACGCTTAACCGCATGCATAAACTTATATTAAATACAATTAGTTAAACTTAAGAGTGCTTTTGACACACTTAAGTAGAACTTCTTTATATGTAATTTTATTATTACTTTTCATGCCTTTGAAATATGGTTAAAATGTACTTAAATACTATTTCTATTGAAAAACATACTTGTAAATACACCTTTCTAATGGCGAAGTTGCAATTAAGTCCTTTTAAAAAATAGTAACATTTTAATATCAAATGACACACTACAGCTAAAATGGTCAAGTTCTTTGCATGTGCTTTATTATGCTAGTCAACACAATGAAAAAAAGCATAGTTATTAAAACCTTTTAATCTGGCATTATTAAAAAGTGCACTTTTAAAAACTAAACTTAAAACTGTTCTTAAGTGTTAAAAACAGAGCAGTCATGACAGTGTACTCTAAGTGCACTTAGTTTTATTAAATACACTAATCTCATATTATCGGCCAGTACAGTTTTTTAAAAATTTAATTTTAAAATGTAAAGTGCACATTCGTTACAATTAAGCCTGCTTCTTTTTCACAAGGGCCTGCATGACAGCAGCATTGAGGAGTCACAGTAAATAGACTTTGCATCTCTTTGATTGGCTCTGGTTCTCAACGCTGTGATGTGATTGGTTGATTGCACTGCATCTGCACGCATGTGAGCAGTTTGATGCATATTAAATGCATACTGGGCAGTATCTCACACAGTGGCGCTGATTTTATATTTATACAAGTATGATTAGTGCATTTCTGATCTCTGTGAAGTGTGTGTGTGTATGGGCAGTGATGATCTCCCATGGCCCTGAGAGCTCTGTGATTACATCTCGATCGTCATCATGTGAGTTCTGAGCCCGACTGACCACCACAGTGAATGAGAGCTGCTGTACTGTGCTTCAATTAGACTCCGGGATGTTTGGTTTATGAGAGAGTGCTGATTATTAACAGCATCTGACTCTTTATAGGAGCAAAGCTTGTATGAATTAAGGCAGCAATTTCATGACATTTGTTTTTGTTAGTCTTGGGATATAAACAGAAAAGTAATAAACAATGAATAGGAAGTTATAAGTTATAAGTTGGGCAAGTCTCATATGTACTAAACCAATACATGGTTCATAGTCTAAATGGCAAAAATAATTTTAATTTGACATTTTTTAAAAATGTTTTTAATTAACCTTTTAGTAACTGCAAAGTATATACTTTAGTCGTACATTCAAATACTGAAAAATGCTTGTGAACTAAAGCTCTTTTTGTTATGATAATTATTAACAAACATCAATATTTACATTAATTCTGACTTTAGATGTAGATACAGACGCACACAGAATTCAACTAACCACCTTAAGTGTATGTTAAAAAAGATTTTTTAAAAGGATAGTTCACCAAAAATGTTTGTCATCATTTATTCACCCTCATGTCATTCCAAATGTGTATGAATTTCTTTCTTCTGTAAAACATAAAAGAATATATTTTTAGTAGTGCTGTCAAACGATTAATTGTAATTAATCGCATACAAAATAAAAGTTTTTGTTTGCATGATATATGTGTGTGTTCTGTGTATAGACCTATTTATTATGTATATAGAAATACACAAACATACTGTATATTTATTTTTTATATTTACATGTATTTACATGTCTTTATTTATATTCATTATATATATATATATATATATATATATATATATATATACATTATGCATTTTTTCTTAAATATATTTGTGCATGTGTTTGTATTTACATATACATAATAACTATACACAGTACACATATGTGTCACATATTATGTGAACAAAAAAAATATTTTGGATGCAGAAGAATATCTTCTTAAGATGGATTTTGGCTAAATAAAAAACAATGTGCATTGCGAGAGACTAACATCAACATATTGTACTCCAAAAGATGAAATATATTTCGCACACTAAACATTGTCTTACATTTTACTGTGAAATTAAAAACAAAGGGAACCCCTGATGACATTATGTAGTCGTCACACCTAGTCTTGGTACCAGCCACCGGCGTCTCTCATTATTTACTCCTTTAGTTAATAAGTAACTGACTTTACATACTCATCAGCGGGAGTAAACACACACTCACACACATCCAGCTCCACATAAATCAGCAGGACGGATAGAGCTGTTGTGCTCCGCAGTATCTGCTGAGGTTTCTGCTGCTCTGGAATGTTTCTGAGTATCTGCTTCTCCATTGAGTGCAACTATCCATTCACTTTTATGGATATTTATGCCTAAGCGCTGAAGAGAGGATACTTTTGGGACGGAGTTGTTGCTTGCACAAGCAGAATTCCATTCTTAGCATTATGACTGCTGCAGATCATGTGTCAGTCTTTGTTCTTGGTTATCTTTAGGCACAAATGAGACGGAGCGAGTGATTCTAGTTTGGGGTTGAGAGATGCGAGTGGGAATTCTACATTGGAAAGCGTAAATTATTAAAAAGAGGACCTTAGAACCCAAGGATTTGGCGCGGAGCATTTCCGGATGGTCTTTATTTGCCAACGTGGTCCGGATCACACCTGTAGAAGATCTTTCTTCTCTGAAGTCTGACAAGAGCAGCTGCCGAGTGCAGAAAACAAGCAAAGACTTATGTCTTTGATGGACTAAACTCCGAGAAGATCTTTGAAAGCCAACAACCAACCTGTATTAGTGGCCATTGCCATTACTGAGGTAATAATTAATCATCACATGTGGAAGTAACTTTCTGTTCCTTCATCGACTCTCTAGTCGGTCTGTTTTGAGGCTGTTTATTTGTCGTTGTGGTAAAATTCACACCTGCAGAAGACGGTCTTCTTGAGTCGAACAACAAGCTGCTGAATGCAGAAAACAAACACAAACTCTGAGGACTAAGAAGAATCACGTCTTTGATGGACTAAACTCCAAGAAGAAGGTTCTTTGGAAGCCAACAAACATCCGGTAATGGAGATATTAGTGCCATTTGCATACTGAGGTAATAATTAATAATCACTTGTGGAAGCAACTGTATGTTCCTTCTTCATCGACTCTCCAGTCACACCCTTTAGATGCTTTTTATTCGTCACTGTGGTCCGATTCACACCCATCTACTTTAACTATCACACCTATCTGACTATCTTTCTTCTCTGAAGTCTGACAAGGTAACAATTGTTAATTGTTTGCAGAATAACCCTTCAGATATGCTCTTTAGATGCTCTTTATTTGTTGTCGTAGTCAAACCTGTAGAAGGCGCTTTCTTCTCTGAAGTCTAAAAAGAGCAACTGCTAAATGCAGAAAACAAGCACAAACTTTATGGAATAAGAAGAAAGATGTCTTCGATGGACTAAACTGAATGAATAACATTATAACAAACCTGTAGAAGAAACTTTTTTTTCTTCTCTGAGGTCTAACAAGAACCGCAGGGGAATGCAGAAAACAAACAAATTCTGAGGACTAAAATGAATCATGTCTTTGATGGACTAAACTCTTTGAAAGCTAACAACCAAACTGTAATAGATATATTGGTAGCCACTGCATACTAAGATTAGCCATTATCTTGTGGAAGTAACTTGTTCCTTCTTCATGGACTCTCTGGTCACAGTCTGAAGAAGCATAAAGACTAACACACATACACACTCTTTCCCAGCACAAACGGTGGGAAACTGGAACAAACAGCAGCATAATAAAGTATCTGTCTGCAGAGGTTATTAAAGGCCACTTGCGTCTGAGTGTGTTTTTGCACTGGAATCATGTGGCGCTAGTCAGGAGAGCCTGGTCCTCACACCCTGATAGAGATCACACCCTGATCTGAGATAACAAAGGAGTGAACCTACAGACCCAGCCTAATCAAAACTATCAGCAGGATCTGGAGTCTCATTGATGAACTGACTGTAGTAAGAGACAGGCAGAGACATGGATTCATCACTTGACTCTCAGGACGACTGGGAGACTCTTATGGAGCTGGAGGAGGCTTTGGCAGGGTGGTTAATTCAGGGTTCAGACTGGGACCAGAACTGGCAGTGGGGCCCGCGGGATGACCCGTACCAGGATGAGGACATACCTGCCGTGAGTCTGTGTAAAGATTCAATGAAAGGGTGTAAGACAAGTTCAGGGTAAACTGCCGATAATAATAGGCCAATGTTCAAAAAAATGAATTCAAATTATATATATTTTTTAAAGTAATATTTATATATATATAGATATATATATACAGTATACAGCAGGGTTCCTCAAATCTTACCCTGGAGGTCCGATGCACTGCAGAGTTTAGCTCCAACCCTGATAAAACTCAC
>JAUMHE010000024.1:434239-445330 GCA_032359235.1 Enteromius mattozi
CAGACTCCTGAGGTTAGGTAATCGCGGGAGTTAAAACCTCAATATCGATGCGATAAAGGTTAATCGTGCAGCCCTACCAGCTATCCAGTGCATTGTGATTGGCCGAATACCTCAAGTGTGTGACGTAAATGTTAAGCCTTCTGCCTTCCTTCTTTAGTTATAGATTTGTTTTGCAAATCTTCCCACACAGTGACGTAGATTTGTGGGGGTGTGTTTGAATGAGGCATTTTACGAAAGCATGGAATGAGTCTTAACGTCTCTTTAGGGTTGGGACTTTAATCTTTGCTACTTTACAGATCTTACCTAGGCACGAACAGCTTGTAACACTCCAAAGACAAAGGATAACATGAAAACGACCCCTTTAACATTTTAGCACATCCAGTTAAAACGTCTTGAGGTCAATTTAGAATTTTTGGAACAGATTTTTTGGTTAAATTCCTGAATTAGGTCTTTGAAGACTATCATGAAGATTATCACTATGAACAAAACATGTAAGAATCAAATCATGGCCTACAAAAACACATCATCACTGCAGCACTCTATGACGGTATAAGTTTAGCTGTGCTTACATGATGCTGGAAGCAGTGAGTTACAGGTCATCAGGCACGTGGTGAGCAGTGACGTGAAGATGAAGATGTCAGAAACATTAACACACAGTTCAGTTTCCACATGCTTCAACAAAGGCTGTGCTCCATGAAATCAGATTTCAACATTTATGTTACATGTAGATTAACTGTGTTTTCATAAAACATTCACACATATAAGAAAACCTAATGGACTGAATGCTGGCGTTTCATTCAGAACGCACCTGGCTCTTAATACCCTGTTGAGTAATGAAAGTCTTCAGTGCTCCGGTCTCAGAGTTCTGGGGGTACCCAAAATCCAGGATCTCTATAATAAGGGCACAAAGAAAAACTGTGACTTACGTGTTGAACTAACATAGCAGTGTACAACAATGGTTTTGAACTTTTGCATCATGGCTGTTTATTGATGCATTAAAAATGAATAGCCTTTTTGTTAACCAGTTATTATTATAGTTATTATAAAACTATATAATAAACAATTATACATTTTCAATATATATATTTTAGGAAGTTAAATTATAAACATTTTAAATTTGCAATATTTTTGATCATATTTATTCATATTAATGAAATGTAATGTGTGTGTGTATATGATTTAAATGAAAAGTAATTGTACAGTATTTAAATTAAATCATAAATAATTCAAGTAAGACAGTTTTTAAATTATATTACATTTATGCCTATGTTGTATAGAGTTTCCCAACCATCAACTTCATTTAAAAAAAAGTGTCAGTGCTTCTGTCCATTGTACATAAAAGTCTATAAAGTGAGATTTTATATGGAAGGGATGTAAACTACAGCTTAAAAAAAATGTAGTCAGCATCTTCAATAAAGAAAATTGTGCTCATCAATCCATGTTATTGAGTCTTAAATGTCAGGCATCACAAGGGATTCTGTTTATGGAATATTATAAACAGTCACGGCAGAGCTGTAGCGCAGTTTTATAGCTAAAAGTAAATTTGTTAACTGTGCAACACTGAAAGTGTTATTTTCCAGTTTATTACTGAGAGTCTGCTATGAAACAGTCTGTATCGTATAAAGTGCCGTACAAATACATGTGACTTCACTTGTATGTTAACAGCATCCATCTCAGAGAGCAGAGGAGATGTCTGTCTGTGCAGTATTTTCTTTAGGTTTTGATTTTCTCATCGACATTTCATAAAAATCAAAACCTAAAAAAACAACAGCACAACAGTTGTGGGGGAGTTCATGTCTGGAACTGGAGGGGAAAAAAAACTCAACTGCAGTGTAATCAACGTTACGTCAAGCAACAGACAGGCGAATATCTTTTTACTTAATAACTGAAGGATAATTCAGGAAAGAGAAGTACTCATACCATCAAGCAGCTCGTAGATCAACACAAAGTTGTTCTTAATGTTTTCTTCGCTGATCTTGCCGAAATAGGCAGTCATGACGTCACACATCTTATAGAGGAACTCAAAGACCATGGCTGCGTTGACATTCTGCTTGGTAACCGCAGCCAGCCAGATGTTGGAGCGCTTGACGTGGAAGAAGCTGGTGCGGGCGATGTTGGTGACGGGTGAGCGTACCTGCTGACGGGCGTGGATCACGTTCACACGGAACGCATCCACTGCATTCCTCCTGCAGAAAGGCCAACAAGATCATAACTGTTAGATTAACCAACTAAACAGAACAATAAAAGATAGAAAACAGCTGGGCTGGTAACCCTAAAATAGTTCCAAAGCAAGCTGGGATCCACCTAAAAATCCCTCATTGTAATCATCACGTCCACCAAACTGAAACCTGTTGGATTGCAATATTAATTCTACTGTGAAGTGCACATGAGATTTTTACACGTCTCTAAAGCCCCATTTACACTAGTGCCTTTTCATTTTAAGATGCTTAACGCTGCAGACCCCGTTTTAGTTTGAAATCGCTGAGGTTGCGTTTCAGTGTAAACGGAGCAAAACAGAGACTTTTGAAAATGATGGTGTTGCCTCCCACATTCGCTTAGCGTATCCTTGACAACCGAGTAAACAATAACATAATGCTCATTGCTGTACCCATAGATGTGTGTTGGTAGATTCCTCATTCGATCGTTCCAAGCACGCAGACGCGTCTGTGATTTAAATAATAGGGAATCTACCTATACACATCTATGGTTGTACGTGCATGAATAGTCATGTGACATGTATTTAGGTTGTGTAGCTTAATCAGAGATCGTTTATGAAATGCAGTGGAAACGAGGAATGTTTTCTTTCTAAAACGCCGTTTTAAATGAAAACACACTAGTGTAAACAGGGCCTAATAGTTCAGCATTAGCAACCCATAAGCACTGAAAAAACAAACATTCTAAAGAAAAAAAACACGCATATCACATACAAAAGTTTAGTAAAAGAAAGTCTAATTTTAATTTCATTTCTGAGGGTTTGTGTGTCAACCAAGCAGCTACCATTGAAATGAATGCGAACGCTAATGGATAGCTGGTATTTTTACTTAACTACTTACATCTTATAATGCTGCCCTAAGCAGTGTCCTAACCAGGTGCAATAAGATCCTAGCAAATTTTAGACTGACCAAAATGCACAGTGCACTGTGTACAGTCTATAAGAAACCTGGTTAGGAGAGAAACTTGGATTAAGCTGGAAGAGATCTTGAGTACACCTAAAAATATTTAAAGTGGCAACAAATCTGAAATTTTCTTCCATAGTGTGACGCACATCCATACAGTCAGTGTAAGAGATTATCAAAAAAGAAACAAGACTTGTTCACTGGTGGTTGATTGGATGTTGAGATGTGGGCGTGGCACTCACAAGTAGATGCAGATGTGAGCTTGCAGGGGCGGAGTTTAAGTTACTAAATGATTGGAAAAGACCTGTATACGTCACCAGAGAGGCATTTTTTCTCCAGAAGATTCGACCATGTTCACTACACTGTTCAGAATATGATCTATAACATGCAATTAGAAAACAGACAAGGAGAGCTTTAATTTCATGGTGATTTTAAATGTTGCCTTAGTTTTGGAACAAAGCTTATGTTGCCTTTATCACTTGGTTTATAGAATCATCATCACTTCGTTTTAGCTGTCTGTTTTTATGCTGTTTCAGCCCATCTCATCATCTTCCTCCAAGCACACTAGACATGCACACGCACTGCGACTTCATCTAATGATCTCTCTTTCTCATGCTGCCCTGCATGCGAGCGTGAACGCACACACACTGCGACAGTATGAGCTGGCAGCGATGTACAGACCCACTGTATCCATAGCAACCCTTCTCTGAACAGACCATTTCTGTGGTTTTAAAGCATGCCAGAAAGGAACTTCCACGCAATCAGAGGCCTAAATTTCATTCTAAAAACCTAACATTGACGTAAAATTCCTCTTCATTGTATTCCACGCTCCCTTTTCTCTTTACATCCCGGGTGAAGATGAAGATGAAACTGGGTCACACACATCAAAAACAGGTGGGTCACAACATTTGACTGCTTTTGTACCTACAGAAGCCAAACAGATCTGACAGGGCGAATTAGGAAAGAAATGTGGAAAAGGATGCAGGAAAGCCTGATATGCATGAATTAAGGACACGTACACTTGATGTTATAACCTCCTGTTGAAGCAATCAAAGCCCAACACAACCTCATGTTTCACTGACTTACCCGATGTCATCACGGTAGACACGGGAGATCAGCACCTCGCCCTTGTGGTTGTAGATGAAGAGTCCTCCGATCATGGTGGTGGTCTCACTCAGTGTTCACGAGCCATGCTGGAAAACTGAATAAAGAAGTGGAGCCAAGATGTAAGTCCCTGGGTGGGGAAATCATTTAAAAAAAATAAGGACATGAGCTTTAAATTGTACGTACACTAATGTTGGGCGATGTACTCAATCGTCGCATAGTCTGTGAGATCGCGATACACAATATTATCGTTGGTCATTTATTTCATTATTTTCTTTGTTTCACGGCCAGAAATTGAACCAACTCCAGCGTAAGTTAATTTCTTAAATTGCTGTATTACAGTCAACATCTTTGACTTATAAAAAATATTTTAAAGGTTATTTGTTAAAAAATGTAAAAAAATAAAATAAAATCTGCCTTAAAAGCTTAACAAGAGATTAAAATGCACAACCACGGAGATGCTGAAAACACATGGAGATCTTCCACTAATACCCTGCTCCTGTAATCCTCTCTGCTCACACCTCAGAAAGAGCTAAAAATACACCCTACAGAAATCAACCACAAAAAAAGCCTTGAAAAATAACGCTAAAAACAAAAATTACATTAAAAATGAAATGTGCAGACCACACCAACAGACACTGAAATATTCTTTTATTAAGTGTAAGTGACCTGTGGCAGAGAAATTACTACCACACAATATTTGTGTTCACTTTAAAATACGTATTTATTTGAATTTGAACATAAGCATGGCAGAATTTTTAATAGTTATCTGTATAAAGCTTCAAGACTGCAAACAAACACTAAAGAACCAATAATGGCTCCAGAGTCATTTCGGTCTGTCCTGACGGATGGATGAATGCTTAACCCTATAAAGTCTACTGCATTATATTTCATACGTGAATTTCTAAGCCTTCTAAAACAGCCCACATGATCAAAACTTGTTTTATACAATTTACTACCAGCCTTCTGCCATCTGAGTAATCCTTTTTAAGCAAGTAAAATGGCTGTTATTATAGGCTAAACTGTACAAACATTGACTATTAGGTCATGATTCACATGTAAAAGAAAGATTAGTTTTATATTGTTAGTAAAATTTCAAGATAAACACTTACTGAAGCAACGTTTACTTGATTATCCATAACTGTCTTTAATTCATAAATAAAATCATGTTAAAAAAAAAGTAATCAAATGCGGTCATCAGCCTTTTGATGAAAGTTTATTTGTCTCTCTCAGTCATCATTACTGTTTTGCCTCAACAATACAAAATAATTAAACATTTAAATACTGCTTTAATAAGACACAGCCTATTATTGGGAGATAATACAAGCTGTGTCAACATCATTTTTGGCCCCTGAATAATATTGATTAATCTTAAAAATGAGCTTCATATTATCTGATATCATATTATAAGCCTGATGTATCAAATGAGACACAAAAAACTAGAAATATTGTTTCATTAAACCTTTCCATTTATGTATTTTTTTCCATTCTCCGTGACTGACACACACTTCTCTGAATGACAGGAACAGAACACACCTGTAATTCTAAATTATGAGTGGAATTATCTAGTCTACACAAGATTACAGCCCACTCGACAATAAGACCTGTCACAACAGCTCGAGCGCTTTATCAATATATTTGAATATTCATAAGAACAAGATGAGTATTTCGACGGTGATGATGTCATTTCTCAGCTCTACAGCATCCGTCATGGCTGCTGACGAAACACCAGAGGAGTTCACAAGGCAATTCTGTCCCGGATTTTAAAATATTTCTATAATGTTCAATGGTGATTTTTAAAGAAGATGTAATTGTTCGTGATCCGTCATGTCTGCGGTCCAGCCCACTGCGACTGTCCGTCTCGACTCAAAATCACAAGACACTATAAACACGTGTTGTTTGCTTTTCATATCGTAGCATCAATAAAACACATTTTAACATTTAATGCAACATATTTGTCAGAGACGGACCGAAATTGTTGACAGTAAAGGTATGTGGCGCTAGACCTTTCCATTCAAATGCACAGACATCACGATTGTAAGCGTGTTAAATAATGTTTTCTTTAATGATCGAACCCCAGATACTCGATGTTATTCATTAAACACATTTCCATCAGTGTATCTCACGTAAAACACCCGCGTCCGGCTGGTTAGCTGGTTAAGCTAACTAACTAGCCCGGCTCGGTTGTGTCACGACTGACCCGACGGTTGATTCCCTCTCTCACCTCTGCGTGTCAGTCTCTGTGTGTCCCTCCGGACCGGACCGGCTCAGCAGAGACAGGTGTGTCCGGTTCTGACCGAGGCTCGGTGTTATCCCGCGTATTCGGTGTTTGAGGCTGCGGTCACCGTTCACTCGTGAATCCAAGATGTCGCCGCTGCTCGCTCCCTCTGCAGCCGTCAGCTGACGCGCACACGCGCGCGCGCACACATGTTGGGTTACCGAGCGCGTCCCAGAGACAGGATTTTAGCGGAGGTGATGTTATTTGCTGACCGCAACTTGGTTTGCAAACCTCCACAGAAGAAAAAATGGTCCTTTAGATAAAAGGGCCACTTTACGTGTGTCATATGGGATGCAGTAAGCCTTTAGTAGCAGAACAAACAAAAACAAACTGCTGAAAATGTAAAAAATAAAATTAAAAAGTGTATTTAAATAAAGTACACTGTCATTATATGTTTTTTTAATTTTAATTCAATTACTAAAAAATAGCATTTTAACAATTTTACATTTTAAATCATACTAAATTGACTTTACATTACATTAGTTAAATTCCAATTTAGAAATATACACATAAAGATGTACTTAAGTGATTGAAAAAAGCTCTATTTAAAGTACATTTAAACTGTAATAGCTACATTTTCATGTATTTGTCAATAACAGTAACATTCAGTAAGTTTATAATTGTTTCTATTATAAATTAGCCTATCTTTTTTTTTTGAAGTGTTCTAATGTGTGCTTCTTTTTTACAAGGTTTTGAGATGCAGTCATCTGATTTTTGACTGTCATACCACTATATTTTCTCTGTTGCAAAAATGCATAATGTTCATGTCATAGTTAAGTGTTGCCGATATTAAATATATAGCTCAAACAAACATGTTTTTTCACAATTAGTTTTCCAATCCTTTTTTTTTTTAGGTTTTAACAACTGTAATGCAGCAGTATAAGTGTCCACAGTCTTAATAGCTGACTGAACATTAAAATGAAAGGAGAAATTATTTTAACAAGTTATGCACACTAGCATTAAAAAAAAGGATCTTACTAATGTCTCGAGAGAGCAGAGCTATAACTGGATCTGACAAAATTCTTCTGTTCTAAATATGGCATCATGTGCTTAATGAGTATTCAAATGTTATGTAAATAAACCTGAAGACTGCTGGAGTGGATTTGACTTCAGATGGGTTTGTTTGAGGACCAGAAATATTTCACTTGTGCAATTGATGATGCTTCGTCTTGTCAAATGAAGTGTTACAGACAGCTGTAAATATTTTTTACTGTACTGTAGGTTTCCATCATGTGTGCTGGCATATGCTTTTCCTCCATGTGTGTTTTCTGGACATTTTTAAAACCAAAATGAAACCAGGCCTCACGGATCATTACAGCAACATCGCCAGTAAATCACACTGCTGGAGGACTCGAGAAGCTTTAGTGAAGTGCTTTAGTGTTAGATGACTAAATGTCAAAACAAAAAAAAAAACTACAATGGAAGTTTATGGGATCTTTCATCAATTTTATTGTTGAATGATGATGTAGTCGCAATAGTCTCCTCAACCATGATTTATGTCCGTAGCACAAAGGATGCTGACTGGACATGATATATGCTAAACTTTCTCTTTTAAGGGTTAAGTGTGAAGCATGTTCATCATGTGTAAGTGGTTGAGTCTGAGTCGTATATAAATTACAGCTTGTCCCTGTATATTGCTTTGATACAGTGGAAATATAAATCATAGAACAGCTGTTCTGAGAGCCAAAGAGAGTGAAATATGTTCTTCTCCCTTAAACGCTGGCAGACTGTCAGAATCAGTGTGGGAAAACTTTCTTTATGAGAATAAAACTGAAAGAAAATCCAACCGTCGTTTTCTACCACATTAAATGGAGCATGAGTGCAAATTAGCTGTGACTTCCCCCAAGCACATATATAAAAAGCCCTTGTGTTTCTTGTGAAGTGCTTAATTGTACTGAATTTGCACTTGTACTTCATACTAAAAGTGCATTTAAAGAGAGTACACTTTCATGCCTGTTTACTTTTAAAAAGTGCACTTTGTAATGTCAAATTAAAAAATGTTAAACCCTTGGTTTCTTTAAAGAAGTACACTTATTTAGTTGTGTTGACTCACATATTACATACAAGTTTCAATAGAAATTACATTAAAGTACATATATATATACAATTATGCATTTAATTTAAATTTAAACTTTAATATATTTTCATTTAATTGTAAATAACATGCATTTAAGGTGTCCAAAGACATCACATTCAGTTTGCACTTCTGTAATTAGTAGTGTGCTAAAGTCTACTTCTTTTTGACAAGGGGCTAAAAACACATTCTTTGGTTGTACGTTTTAAGGAATGATGTAAAAAATGATCTTCATTATTTTGTGTAGAAGAGAATGTGTTATGTCTTCAAAAACCAAAAAAAGATGCACACACAGTGTTTTAGGCAATAAACTATATTTATAAATAAAACAATTTGTTTTGTTTTGTCATAAAACAGTGTACAGCGAGTATTAAATTGAACCATTCAATACTATCTGTTTCCAATCGTTAAAAATGTGATAAATGCATCTGAGAAAAAAAGAAAAAAGGTTTACAGAGAAGCAATGAAGCAGAGTGCTGATGGTTAATGATGACAGACATTAACACATTAAGTACTGCGTTGTTTGGGGAAGAGTGAGAGAGTGAAGAGAGCTGCTCTCATCATCGGGTTGCTTTAGGACTGCTGATAACATTGAAACAACATCACTGTTGAAGGTTCAGTACATGAAATACAAGTGAATAAGAATACAGGACCAAATATCTCCCAATTAAGTTCTTTAAATCAACATCAAACCATAATTGACTTGATTGACTTAATAAATGTCCCTGGTCTGATCAGTTCAGGTTAGGAAAACAACAAAACAGATGAAAAAACATCATGCATCATGTTTAATAAATTCATTTGAACCCAAAGAGAGTAAGGCAGACTTTAAAAGTCCTGTCTGTAAACTTAAAAACTCTTTTTTTCTCTCTCACTCTCCTTGATTCTTAGCAGAAAACTTAAGCCATAAATATAAAATAACTGCCAAAGATTCTATCTTTTGATAGCGTTTGTCTTTTTTTTTTCATTAAAAATGATTTATTCATCCTTAAAAAGCAAAAGATGATTTAGAAGTTGAAGATATCCTTACTTTCATCTCATACCATGCTTTTCTCTCCTGCTTAATTTAGTTCATCTTTGATTGAAAAACATATCTTGAGGTTAATAAACCAGTCAGAGGACAAAATATTAAAAAATGCAGGTAAAGTACATAAAAGTACACAAAAACCAGCAAGCATTCACCTTCTTCACTGCATCGCACAGAGTCTCCTTAAATCAGAGACCTCGGGTCTCTGAGGGCATGATGGGATACGTGATCTGTTCCAGTCTTCTTCACTGAAGAAAGTGCAAGCCACAGGACACAGGAGGGACATTAGGAGGGACACTAAAATGTCAACGCATCTCTTTCCTGTCTTCCTCCACCTCTTTTTTCTTGATTTCACAGTGCCTTGAGCATGTGAGTCGACCCCCGGGGTCACCTGAAGAGCATCACATGACATCGACGAAGAACTCACTGGGGTTCCCCATGGCCATGCGGAAAGACTGGCGCGAGGCTGTGAGTTCGGGCGGCACCGAGGCCAGGTCTCGGTCTGGAGGGGATCCTGGCGCTGCTGTCACGAGCGGCTGTGTCTGTGGCTGTGGAGGGAGGCCAGGAGCTGCACACACCAGGCTCTGGACGCTCCGGATGGTGTGTGAGCTACGCACGCTGTGTTCGCTAGGGGCCGCCACTGAGCGCTCGCTGGGAGCTTTCTCTCTTTTCTCGGATTCGCTGCCGCTGCCGGACCGGCCTCCAGACTCTTGCGTTCCAGCCGCTGCGTTTGCGTCATTTTTACTGCCGCTTCGGTTCGAGCCACTGCTTCGACTGCCTGGGAGCGAAACGAAAGAAAGGAAGAGAAAAGTGAGACTTCCTGTTTAATTAACTCTAATTCTTCAGTCACTTTTCAATGTATTCACCTTGTTATTGGATCAGACATAATAAGGGCAGAAGAGTTGACCACAGAATCAGAAAGAGGCAGTAAGGGGCAATATTTGCCCCCTGGAAGTGACTTCCTGGGGATTTTTCTTTACCTCTGTGAGTCTTCGTATATATATATATGCTATTTGTAACTCTAAGAATGAAGATACATTTTTCTCATGTTATTTGTATGTTAAAGGAATAGTTCACCCAAAAACGAAAATTCCAAAACCAGGCTGTTTTGGGTCACCATTGACTTTCGAAAAAAAAATACTATGGAAGTGACCCAAAACATCCTGGTTACAAACTTTAAAATGTCTTCCTTTTTGTTCTCCAGAACAAAGAAATTCATACAGGTTTGGAACTACTTGAAGGTGAGTAAATGATCAAAGAATTTTCATTTTTGGGTGAACTATTCCTTTAAGTTTCTTTCTACTACATTTTTGCTGTCACACCATATGACATAGTCGTATTTTTATTTGTCAACTACTAGGGATGTAACGGTATTGTAAATACCGTCGTACCGCGATATCAAATTTTTTCGATATTACCGTGGTCGCGTGACTCGATAAAATGATAGGTCTTCTGAGAAAAGTTTGCTCAGGCGAATGGAGCGGACGGGAGG
>JAUMHE010000024.1:445430-468121 GCA_032359235.1 Enteromius mattozi
ATTCCATTGCACAACAGCATGTGAAATTGATTGTCAATCAGTGTTGCTTCCTAAGTGGGCAGTTTGATTTCACAGAATTGTGACTGACTTGGAGTTACATTGTGTTGTTTAAGTGTTCCCTTTATTTTTTTGAGCAGTATATATACGATATTATTTAACATACATTAGTATACATTTTGTATTAAATTGTGAAACAATGTGATATTTTATTGATTTTAAAACAAAATGTAAAAAAGAAACTACAAAAGTTTAATTTCATGGACATTGGTTGTACTTGAAGCACAGTGACATTAGATAAACATGTCTCCGTTTACAGGAATATGTAGATTTTACTAGCCTATTTAAAATAGTGATTTCTTGAGGGAAAAAACATATCGATGCAATTCATGTTACTGAACAGTAAATAAGATTACTTATGAGTACTTATGTATTATAGAGCTTTGTCTGTTTAAATGACAGGTATATTAGTATAATTGTATATAAATGTAAAATAGCTTCCCTAGACACATATGCCTTCTCAACTAACATCAATAAATATATATTTGTTTTAAGAAGGATTCATTCTTCAATGCATAACAATATTTAGAATGTATTATTCGATTACTAGCGGCTTTTATTTTGAAGTGAGTCGCTTCCGGTGGGCGTGGCGCAACGTCTCCGCTCACGCTGCTGCCATTTTAGTGCGCTGTGAGAGGCGGACGGCCGCACAAAGAGTCTGCACAAATAAACAATGCTGCAATAATCACGGCCTGCGTCTAGTTTATTTGTGATAGTTGAGCAGTCGACGTTTCTTTACTCGGATCGCACCCATATTCCACCATGTCCACCGAAACTCCCCCGGACCAGGTAAAGTAAAGACATATGCGGAGTGTTTGAGATCAAGGGCTCGTGTTTGCGGCCTAACGTTAAACTGTTGAGCTCGCCCCTGAAGCAGGCTGTTGTGTCGATGTTTACGTGTTTATTGCACGTCAATCCTAGACTGCGTCGAGTGTTTGTGCAGCGTGTGCCTTGCGTTACTGTAATAAGTGAAGTTGTGGAGGTAGTAGGTTGACGTAATGCTGTTTCTCAGGTGAATGGCGGTGGGATCTGCAGCGCAACACCACGATGCCATTGTTACTTTCGCTCAGAGTTAGTTATGCGAACAACGAGACTTTTAATCATCCTGTTATTGGAGGATAAGTTGGCTTTTGATGTGTAAATGTTCCCTATAAAGCTAGCTTTCGAAGTTTTGAAACGCCACAGTTGTATAACATTAGGAGCTCTGTTGTGCAACTTGTTTTTAGTCGCCTAGAATGGTGGTTTCAATTCATTAGTCCCTGTCCTACCTGTTTCTTATTAAACCAACCTGGTTTATAGCGTCTTTTATATATTCGCAGAGACTAAGATGCTTAATGTGAGACATTTACAGAGTTTCATGGCAAAGATTGAGAACCATTGGCTTAGTAGGTTAACTTAATGTCCAAAATATGAATATGTACTCATTTGTCCAGTGTCACATGTCATTTATATTGCACGTTCTGTTTCCCCTTTAACAGGCGGCTGAGTACATCCCAGAAAAGGTGAAGAAAGCAGAGAAGAAGTTGGAAGAAAACCCATATGACCTCGACGCTTGGAGCATACTGATTCGTGAAGCACAGGTTTAGTGACACAGGGTTGCATTCCTTTTTTACCTGGGGTAACGTGTTTTGGGAGGGAACGGGGTCTGTGACGGCACATCTGATGCTATTTCATGTAAACGGTCTTTGGGACGTACCTTATGATTCTGTATGTAAATGAATTTTACTTCTTTTAGAATCAACCCATAGACAAAGCAAGGAAGACATATGAGCGACTTGTCGCCCAGTTTCCCAGTTCGGGCAGATTCTGGAAGCTATACATTGAAGCTGAGGTTACACTTTATTTTAATTAAACAATTTTTCTAATCTGTGCATGACAGTGCTTCTCCCCATATTGATCAACAATGTGATATTCACACAACACCAGCAATGCACAATAATCGCAGGGAGTCAAGGGAAACTCATAGCTTGTATCATTAGGGGTTCTTTTTCTTATCCTTTTCAGTTTTATGAGGTGATATTGTTGCATGTTATATCTGCAACGGCATTAAAACAAATTTTAATGGTATTGGAGTGCTTTAGCCTTTATTACGTGTCAATTTCTTGCCTCCTGTGTCATTTCTTTGAGGTTGTTGTGGTTTGTTTCAAATTAATTATTCACGATTTTGTCTTTCTTAGCGTCTGTTTTTCTATAGTCCCTCATTCCATTTGTACATGTGAGTCGTAGTCTAGCATGCACACTAGTTTTTCCACACATTAACTAGTTTGTCTGAATCCTGAGGCAAATTATATGATATTTTGCAAGTGCACACTAGCCACTGCAAAATGCAACACCTGGCCACATACATGCATTTCAAGGTATTTCTTTAAAGGAATATGAAAAAAAGCATTATAAATTTATGTAGGTGTGCGGTTTAGGAACAGCTTAATTATCATAATGGTAAGTATCCTACATGTAACATTAAGGTGCACACATTTAATTCATCTAACTTCACATTAACTACTGCAGTCACTTTTGTATATATTTTTATAGATTGTTTTATTGGCAAGCCATATTTTTTTCTCTGGGTATAAATGAAGTAATACCTCTAAAAGCTTAATTGTGTCACTTATTATTTTTTTTATGCTCTTATAAATAACAAATCTTTGGTGGAGGGGGGTTGTAATGATTTTTTTATTTCTTTCTGCCTGGTTGATCGTTACAGTTTGACCCTTTGCCCCAGCCTAAAACATTTACCTTTGCAAATGTTGCCTACTATTCTCTCCAAATATACTTTTGCTCTTAATATAAAATATTGAAGGAAGCTACCCACAAATGTTAATGTTGTTGGTGTATCGTTTACAGTAGTCACAGTGCATTTTCCAATCCGAAACAGTTAGGCTTCATTCCCAAAGAGATGTGCATAATGTCAGTAAAAGAACCTACATTTTCTTCAATATAAATTAATGGGTTTTTTTTTGTAGTGGTTAGTTTCAACAGTCTGCAGTATAAAATGTTTCAAACCATTCTGTTTAATTACTCTATATCAGTTGTAATCACTTTCAAATAATAATTGTCTTTTTAGTTGCGTCATTTGTATTCATTTTGATTGGCAGTCTAAACTGTTTTTAATCATTGCTGCATCCAAAAGAGAAAATGCACCGATTGGGATGGATCTTAATGAAGAGGCAGTTAGTATTGTATTTCTGAACGCATATCCCCAATTTTTTTTTCTCTCCAAATAGAGACCTCACCACAGATAGTATGTCAAATAATTGGAGAACGGTTTAATTAATAATAAATATAATTGTGACCCCAACCCCTGCAAATCATAAACCAGTTTTTGCAGTCATCACCTGGATTTAACTTTTAAAAGGGTCTAAAAATGCTATGTAATGTGATTCTGTATACTCAATTGAAGTAGCGTTCACCTTATTTTGCAACTTGAAGCTGTTTTCTTTGAATGTGCGAGTCTTCAGATTCACTGCATACTATAGGTAAATATCTAGAAGGGTAACAAAAGTGCTTTACACAGTAAAAGTGCTACAAACCAGTGTGCCTGAATGTCATAATGATTTAAAAAACACACCAGTTTGCAATAGCAAGCAACATAACAGACTGCACTGGTACAGCTGAAATAACGGGAAGGGAAGTCTTGCACATTCAAACACTTTCAGGCTACTCAAGTAAAAAATTAGGTGGATGTTAGAACTATCAAGGACTAATCACTTAAGTGTCTATGCGCTCATCTGGGTCAGATTTCTTACAGTATGATTGAGTATTTCCAATCATGAAAATAATGCTGTTTGATTATTCTTTAAGCTTCTCCACCTTTAGTCAAAACTGCTTGGTTTTGACCAAACGTTTTTTTTTTTTTTTACCCTTACTGTAATAAAATGCACTGTAACAAGTTTGGCTTGTCGTTGTAATGTGCATCGTATTTTGTGTCAGTGAGTGTGTGTGCATGCGTGTGTCTGTCCGAGGCATGGAGACGGCAGTCCCGCAGTGATCGTGCCCCAGAGCCGTTCCGCCTCAGTACCAGTATTTTTCATGCTGAGTTTTGATTTCGTTTGGAGCTGTTGAGTGCTTGGTTAAGTATGTCAGGCTGTCACCGTTTGCCCTGGAGCCCAGACACACTGCCAGCCACCTTTTACAGCTGATCTCAGCAATATTAATACGATCTTAACGCTATGAAGGACCACAGAGGTTATCTGAAGTGGCCTTTGAGGTAGTTAACCCTGAAATGAAAATTGTCGTTATTTGCTCAATCTCATGTCAATCTGAGCCTGTATGACTTTCCTCTGTGGAACAAAATACACATTTTAAAAAATCTTAATTTTTTCTTGTGCAATGAAAGTGAATGAGGGCCGGTGTTGTTTTGGATCCTGTTAACTTGCATTGTATGGAGAAAAAACTTTTTTTTTTTCCCTTTTCTTTTATGATCTTTAGTAGAAAATAAGCTTACAGCATGAGGGTGAGTAAATGATAACGATTTTCATTTTTGGGTCAACTATACTTTTAGTGATAATGTTAATAATTTAATCCATTTTCTGTTAAGAGTTTTGTTATCCTGCGCACAGACAATTAAGAATGAATTAATTCATCTGCCGTTTATGATGTTATCAGTGAAAAAGCTTGACTTACTGATGGCCTGTTTGATAATGGGCAATTGGGGTTTTTTTTTTTTTTTTTGGTGGTCTATCTAAAAAAACAAAAAAACTTAGTTTCACAATTCAACAGAGCTCTTGTACCTCTGAAACGTTTAGTGAAATCACTTGGAGAACATTGTAAATGCGTGGCATCTGCTCTGACTAAGGTCTATTACAGGTTTCAAACATCTGGTTTCAGGTAGTCTTTGTATATCCGCTTCACTCTTGCAAGTTCTTGCTCATCTGGTTTTATAATACCACGGATACCGCAGTTCTCCAAACGATTTCACTAAATGTTTAAATAAGTTCTGATCATTTGCACCGGTTATTTGAGAATTTTCACACTTAACTGCAGTTTGTCTTTAGAAATGCCTTTGCATTTTTATTTGGTCAGAATACTGAAACTTGCAAAACATGAAAAGTTCATGACTCATGACACATGATGATTACCAGAATCACTTGCCCTATCAGTTCGCTACTAAATCATGCATCCCATGATACGTTTATGCCGTGCAAATGTAAACATCTGTATTTCTCTGATTTATTGAACATTTGTTGCAAATCATTGTTTTAACTGGCTAATAAATTAAGGTTTTGTGGGGGCAATTGTTTGAATGACCAGCAAAAGACTTTGGAATAGACTGTAGACTAAATCTAACACATTTTGCACTGTACAGCGTGTTTCTGAATTCATTTGAGTTTATTTCACAATTTTTTTTCTCGCAATTGTGAGACTTTTCTTTTCAGACTTTTATTTCTATTTCTGAGAAAGTCAAATTGCATGATGTTAGTTTATAACTCAATTTTTTTTAAAAGAAATGGAGAGGAAAAGGTTCTTTACGGCGAGTTTTATTTTGAAATATATACCATTCGAACAGCTAAAACTGTCATTGCTCTTACATCATAGGCTAGTTGTTTGTGGCACCTTTAGGGGAAATTCGAGTTTAATGAAAAATTATATTTGTTCTGACACACAATGTTGCTTATTTTGTTTGTGGCGTGCCAGTAAAGATAAATCTTAATTGTTGAGCCTGAAGTTTTATTTGTGTGTGACATAGTGGCGAGAAATGACAGAATTTTTATTTTTTTGTTTATTGTTGGCTCTTCAAAGCAAAATATTTATTTCAAGTTTAAGTGTTACTACAAAAATGACTAAATGTTGATTTGTAATATTTGACTTGGAAGATTTTGAATAAGAGAAATAAATTTGAGTGAACATGTAAGATATCGTCGTCATTTGAGCATGATTTTTCACATGACACATCCCCAACTCTACAGTACTGGTTTTTACTTACTAAGCCAAAAACAATAGCTTTGCAAAAGCTTCAGATGCAGCTCATAGGGTTGATGCTTTTTCAGGAATATGCACTCCAGAAATGAATATTTTTACTAACGCATAATAATACCCAATACCCATCACAACATTAGTTGCTTTGTGGCCTGTCTACACACATAAAATGAGTAATTCTTTAAGCTCTAGTGAATCTTGTGACTATATACAGTAAAAAATGGAGTTAAATGACACCGCGTTATGCAGTTGTGTGAATGTCACATTGTTGACCTTAAAGGGTTTGTGTGTGCATGTGTGTGGAGCAAATCGGTCTTTCTGCAGACCATCGCTTTTTTAATAATACTGGTTTTCAAATGTGTCCACAGATCAAGGCTAAAAACTATGACAAGGTTGAAAAGGTAAGCGTTTGTTATCGCATGGAGGCCACATGTCGAATTTATTGATCTTGTGATATTACTCTGATTGTTGTGACAGACAGATACACAGGTGTGAGACCATAAAAGCTGTGCTTTATCTAGGTCACCACTTTAGGCTCTCAAAAGCTCAGGCAGAGTAAACATCAAAATGTTTTAATGAAGTGAAATAACACCCTGCTTGACTAGAAATATCCTGTTTGCTCTTCTAAATCTGGCAACAAAAGCAGATTACAGATTTGATTCTTCGTTGAATATATATGTATGTATTTTTTTTTTGATCGTGGTTGAGGAAGCAATTCCCTGATAATGCTTTTTAGCAACAAAACATCCATCTTACGGGGTCAATTTTGAGTCACATCACATGACCCCTTTTGTTTCTGAAAACCGTAATACAAAAGCACCATGGTGCTACTGTGGTTTTTAGGGTATGGTATTGTTTGCCTTTTTATGTTACCATGCAAATTACACTACCAGTTTAAAATTTTGATACAGTAAGATTTGTAATAATCTTTTTAAAGTTTTTTATGTTCATCAAATTCACGATCACGAATACAGAATAAAAAAGTAATATTGTGAAATATTTTTCCATTTTAAAATAATGGGTTTCTATTTTAATATACTTTAAAATATAATTTATTTCTGTGATGCAAAGCTGAATTTCCATCAGTCATAACTCCAGTCTAAAGTGTCACATGATCCTTCAGAAGTCATTCTAATATGCTGATTTATTATTAGAATTATCAATATTGGCAAAGCTGTGATGGCAGATATTTTTTTTAAATTGGCAATTTTTTTTTTTTCAGGATTCAATGAATAAAGTTACAAAGAACAGCATTTATTAAACACAAATCTTTTCTAACAGTACAAATGTTTGCCATCACTTCTTAGCAATTTAACACATCTTAGCTGAATAAAAGTTTTCATTTCTTTCAAATAAAAATTTACTGACCCCAAACTATTTGAATGGTAGTGTATATTGTTGGAAAGGATTTCTATATAAAATAAATGGTCTTTAATGTTTTAAAAAGTATCACAGGTTTCAAAAAAATATTAATCAGCTCAACAGTTTCCAGCACTGATAATAAATCAGCATATTAGAATGATTTCTGAAGGATCGCGTGACACTGAAGACTGGAGTAATGATGCTTTGCATCACAGGAAAAAATTAGACTTTAATGCATACAATATTGCATTTTTTCCCTGTATTTTGATCAAATAAATGCAGTCTTGATGAACAAAAGAAACATCCTTAAAAATAGTACAAGTCTTACTGTTTCCAAACTTTTGACTGGTAGTGTATATGATATATGAATGTTAATAATCCAGGATTATATTGAAGTGTCATCTAATGATTGACATAAAAAGCATAACTATAACTTGTAGTTTGTTTGTTTTTTTTTTACAAAATTTGAGCATAGTTTAGTGTTTGTATTCATCATGATTATGCAGTCCTGAGTACCGTCACAGTAATATTTAGTTAATTAAAAGTAAAAGTAATTTTATATGCTGTGTTTTTTGCATCTTGTTTGTCAGAAGGGTTTGTTCACTGTTCAATCTCTTGCTCAGTTATTTCAGCGGTGCTTGATGAAGGTTCTGCACATTGACCTGTGGAAGTGTTACCTCTCATACGTACGAGAAACCAAAGGGAAACTGCCCAGCTATAAGTATGTGACACAGTCTTGTTTATATGGCTTTAAATTAGTGATCAAGTGACTTTATCTCGAGGGGAAGGTGATTGATAATACACTAATATACAGAGGGGTCAAAGGCTCTGAGAACACAATTCAGCCTGGGATTCAAAATCTAGAAAGAAATCACTTTAATGCTTAAAAAAATAAAACACATGATCTATGATGAATAGGGAAAAATCTGATTGTGAATAATAATTAGTTTGCTTATTAAATAGGTACATTTTTGACAATGGCTATGCAAACCTTTATGTATGTTTCCATAGAAGCACAATGATCTTTGAAACCTCAAATAATGCTGGATAACCTGAATGTCATTAAAGTAAAAGAGAAACAATTATTAATAAGCAAATTTATATTCTCATTGTCATGCTAATATACAGTAATCTACATTTGAAGTGTATCAAAACCTTTCATCAAAGTTGTCCTAATACCTAAAACCAGGTATTTCTTCAACTTTTTTTGATCCACTTGAATGCATTTTTTCAGAACCTGATTATTTTTATTTCAGAATTATGCATACTTTTACTTTACAACCAATTTTAAAAACAGAAAGTTGCATATTATTGGTCAGTGATGGCTTTGTCATTACTTAAAACTGACATCACTTATAAATAAATAAAAGATGTATTATGTTTTTGTTGCACATATTTAAAAAGTGACTTCAAATACTCAAAATGTGCTGTTTTTCCTCTTTGGCAGGGAAAAGATGGCACAGGCCTATGATTTTGCCTTGGATAAGATTGGGATGGAGATTATGTCCTATCAGGTGAGTGTTTTGACATTAGTCTTATTCTATATAGCATCAATGGACCTTAACTCAACTCTTCTCCTTCTGTTAGATTTGGGTGGATTACATCAATTTCCTCAAAGGAGTGTAAGTACACCATTTATATATTCAAAACTCATTTCACAGTCATTAGGGAAGTTAACTAGGCATTTGACGGGCTCTCTGTATGCGTCTCCAGAGAGGCCGTGGGGTCGTACGCTGAGAACCAGCGCATCACAGCCGTCAGACGTGTTTATCAGAGAGGCTGCGTCAACCCCATGATTAACATTGAGCAGCTCTGGAGGGACTACAGCAAATACGAAGAGGTGAGCACAGTGAGAATCAATGGATGTGTTATTTTGGGTTTTTTAGGACATTGTCATCTTCAGCTTTCTACTGTTGATTTGGATGTCATGTGTATTACTATCCTTAGTTTGTCATAAATAGCTTTTTTTCCATTATAAAGGGCATAAACGTGCATTTGGCCAAAAAGATGATTGAAGACCGGAGCAGAGACTACATGAACGCCAGGAGAGTTGCTAAGGTGAGTTCTGCACGAGTGAAGGTGTGTGATGGGATGCTAGTCATTCCTGTTATACGGTGACTTTTCTGCCTCTCTGATTTGCGTACTCATATTTCCTCTAATATAGTCACACATTTATATGAATTTGCTAAAATTGTATATATATATATTAGGTCTAATTGATCACTTAAACAGAGATAATAGACACTAAAAATATTATTTTGTTTTTTACAAACCTTTTAACTGATATGTGTTCAATTTTATTGTGTCCTCAGTGCAGAGTAATCAACTTTCACTAGAAATATAAACCATGAAATGATAAAAACACCTCAAAATATTTTTAAATTGTGTTATGGACTAGACTAAATTTCATCTACTCATACATATAAATCATGTAAAAGTATATTTATTTTTGTACAATTTTCCTCATTTACTGTGTCCCTCATTTTCCACCCTGTTAGTATGTATTCCTCGTCTTCCAAAATTGACTACAATTCCACTGAGATCATTTTCAAGAAGTGATATTGTTTATTTATTTATTTATTTTTTTCAGATAAAATTTAACTGGAGGTAAATGTCACCTCCCACTCCTACCTTTTTTTAAGTTTTTGAAATGTTCTCCTGCTTGTCCCACTCTTATAGTTTCACCCTGTTAGGCTATATTATGGAGAATGTTTGTCTGATCAAAAAAAGTTTTTTATATATATATATATATATATATATATTAGTTATAAACGTTATGTTCATCTGTAGAAGGTTAGAGAGCTGAATGTTGATCACTCAAAAAAACTACAGCTTAATTTAGCTCAGAATTTTCCACCCTGTTAGGTTTTTATGGACTGTGGAATGTCCAAATATTTTGAAGCCAAAATGTTACCGGATACCAGGAATGACCCAGGGTTAATGACTAATATGTGCTAAAAAGCACATGAAAGTTTGTTACCAGGCTGTTTTGGGTCACCAATGACTTCCATAGTATTTTTTTTCCTATTATGGGAGTCAATGGTGACTCAAAACAGCCTGGTTACAAACTTGCTTCAATGAAACTTATACAGGTTTGAAAAATAACTCGAGAATTTTCATTTCTGGGTGAACTATTCCTTTGTTATTTCTCTATGCTGATGGTGTGATTGTAATCTGTCTCAGGAGTACGAGACCGTGATGAAGGGTTTGGACCGGAACGCCCCCTCAGTGCCGCCCCAGAACTCCCCACAGGAGGCTCAGCAGGTGGAGATGTGGAAGAAATACATCCAATGGGAAAAGAGCAACCCACTGCGTACCGAGGATCAGACACTCATCACCAAGAGAGGTGACTTACAGGAAGATTCATTAATTATGAGATGCAGGTTTTGACAATCGATCATCTGCTGAACATCTTGTTTATTTTACAACACCCATCATTTTAGAGCAGCTAGAAAATCATGATGTTGATGTTTATAATGTCGTAATATCCCCATGCCGTATATTAGAATTAAACAGATTAGAGCTGGGCATTAATAAAGTTTAGCAAACATGCATTACAGTTTTGCTGTATGTTATATATTGGCCCATGCAAGTATAGCATGCTTATCTTAAAAATAGAGCTGTGCAGTATAAACATAAATGTACTGAAGTGCATTGCAAAATAGTCCCAAATCTTCTCTGGTAGAGTTTAGTCTGATCGATGGCGAAGATTTTAAAGTGATGTTTGTTGTTAAATCTTTATTTGTCACTTGCAGTGATGTTCGCCTATGAGCAGTGCCTTCTGGTGCTCGGCCATCACCCGGACATCTGGTACGAAGCTGCCCAGTACCTGGAACAGTCCAGCAAACTACTGGCAGAAAAAGGGGTTGGTTTACAGATCATTTTAGATCAACACTGTTTAACCGCTGTGATGGACAAGTGGTTACAAATTTTACAAATGTTTTTCTCTCTTTCTTGTTGCATGTTAATCTTATTGCACTCACAATCTCCTCATTCAGGACATGAACAATGCCAAGCTGTTCAGTGATGAGGCAGCTAACATCTACGAGCGTGCCATAGGAACTCTTCTCAAGAAGAACATGCTGCTGTATTTCTCTTTTGCAGATTATGAAGAGGTAAGATCTCTTGGACTGAATTAAAGGATGACCAGAGCTGTTAGTCAAGGTCTCTTGCACCAGAGAGTCAGAATTTAGATTTATGTGATAGCTTTCCACTTATTTTTCATTGTCTTACCTTTACGATTAAATAGACTTTTGCTATAAATAGTTTTGCTATTTTACCTTTAAGACTTCTAAATGTAAATGACCTCTTTTTGTTTTTAAATTGCATTTATAAGAATAGTTCACTCTGTCATGCAAGATGGACAAGTTTCTTAGTACTTAATAAGTAGATGCAGGCAATCATATATTAATTTATGGTTGTGACTGGTTTTACTTTAGTATTGTAGAGATACTATTAGTTTTTATTAAACTAATTGTCATTTTATTTATTTTTATAAGTAATGTTGTTGTATATTTAACTTCTTTATACATTTAGTTACGTAGTTTAAAAAAAAAAATTAATTGTTTTATATAGTTTGACGACTAACTGAAAATAAAAATAAAAAAAAAAATAAAAAATTCATTTATATTTTTAACCTGTGTTTTGCAGAGTCGCATGAAGCACGAGAAGGTTCATAGTATATACAACCGGCTCCTGGCCATAGAAGATATTGACCCTACATTGGTGAGTTCACCTCTCTTTGGAGACAAATGCCTGCGATGGATTAATAATAATAATAAAATTGCTGCTCTGGAGTATTCCCAGTCAACCAGAAATATCTGGGAAATTCGTTGTTTTCATTGTGAATCAAGAGAGACTGACCTTGGATACTCTTGAATTATTCAGGTCTATATCCAGTACATGAAATTTGCCAGAAGAGCTGAAGGCATCAAGTCTGGCCGTTCCATCTTTAAGAAGGCCAGAGAGGATCCTCGCACACGGCATCACGTTTACGTCACTGCTGCTCTTATGGAGTACTACTGCAGCAAGGTAACTTTTTAACATGTCTTTTATTTATATATATATATATATATATATATATATATTATGCATGTATATATATATATATATTATGCATGTATATATGTGTGTGTGTGTGACCCTGGACTGCAAAAACAGTCTTAAGTCACTGGGGTATATTTGTAACAATAGCCAAAAATACATTGTTTGGATCAAAATGATCGATTTTCCTTCATGCCTCTCAGCTTCCAAGATTGTATCACGGACAAATATTGTTCTATCCTAACAAGTTATACATCAATGGAAAGCAAATGTGTGTGTGTGTGCGCGTGCATGTGTTTTTTATTTAAATGTGTTTTAAAATGTAATTTATTCCTGTGATCGAAGCTGAATTTTCAGCATCATTACTCCAGACTTCAGTGTCACATGATCTTTTAGAATTCGTATAATTTTCAATGTTAAAAACAGTATTGCTGGTTGATATTATTGTGGAAACCATATTAAATGTTTTTTCATAACGTGACCTTGACAATAATATTACACCACCTTGACATGTTTTACTTTTTACATCTAAAGGAACTCTATGCATTTGAAATAAATGTATATCCTTTGCCTACAGGACAAATCTGTGGCCTTTAAGATATTTGAGCTTGGACTGAAGAAATACGGTGACATTCCTGAATACATTTTGGCGTACATTGATTACCTCTCTCACTTAAACGGTAAGAACCCCATTCCTTCCATCCATGTTTGATGACTTCATGTCCTTTTAATCTCCTGCCAAACGATCAGTGATATTTATTACACCTGTACTGCCCTGTCACATTTCATCCAGCCTGTATCACATCAGGTGAAACGCTGGAGGAAAACAATTTCAGCCAAAACATTGAGAGATTGCGTATCATTGACATGCCCTCGAGATGGCTGTTTATTTACACACCTAGATGATGATGATATCTGACACAGGAGCGCTTATCAGACCAAGCAAACCCTCCGTCTCCTATATAAAGCAGATAGCTAGGAGACCGTGTTTGCAGTGCAGTAAACATCGGTCGTGTTTATCTTGTCGCTAAGCTATTACCAAAAATAGAAGAGCGGTAAAAAGCCTGGCCAGGAATGAGTTTTCAAAATGACAACAAATTATTGAGCTGTTTGCCCTTTCCTCCATCACAGAGGACAACAACACCAGAGTCCTGTTTGAGAGAGTCCTGACGTCCGGCAGTCTTTCACCTGAGAAATCTGGGTTAGTGGGTTTTTATTGATTTTATTTTTTTGCAGATATACCAACTATTTCTTTTAATTTGCTAACTATATGCTAGGCTTTTCACACTTTTATTTTAACCCTGGATTAACACTCATTTAACATTTAATGTTTCATACAAGCTAAACTAAATAATCTGTTAGTAAATTAATTGATTGAAAAGAGGTTGACTGAGCTCAGTCAGAATGAAATTGGTTTGGAAGGAGGGGTGTAAACCTGAAATAATCTGATTGATAGGGAAACATGAAGCAAGGAAATGTTTGAATCTGGCTTTTCTCAGTCAGATTCAAAAATACCTTGTGAATGTGTGATACCATGCCCAAAGCTTTATGCATGTTTGCAAATCATTTTATAACTCACCATTTGTGCAAACAAATATGTTAATCAGATTACATTTAAGAATTTATATAAACAGAACTTTTAAAAACCTGAAATCAGATTGGATTTGGGTTAAAGAAAAATTAAAACCCTTTAAACTCATACAGTTAGTAAGTACACAGTACACATATTGGTCAACCTCACCAATACGTATTTGTCATCTGCTAATACTGAAATCAAGAGATATAATATATAATACCAATATAATTTTCAAATGTTAAAATAAAATTTATACAAACCGAATATGAGAAGGCTGTTGGTAAATTCTGGATCTGATGCAATCTATCATGTATCAGGCAATAACCCTAAAATATTGACTAAATTATAGGTGTCAAATGTTGCATAAATCTATTTTCTAGATGCATATTTTAGATCTTTTTGTGAACGATTCATCTGTGCATGTTTCATTTTTAAATAATGCTGTTTAGTGTTTAATCTAAACTTTTTAACTTGATGTTCCAGCCCAAATCTCAACATCCAGTCAAACATTAAATTTTTTTTTCCAATAATTTGTTACACTTAGATGTACTCCACATTATAGAAGAAAACGTCTGCCACTAATTCAGTTTCATTGTCACTTTAATCCAGGGTTAAATGTAATGTGAAAAGGATAATATTCCTGACGTAATCGTGTGATTTTGGTGTAACAGGGAAATCTGGGCGCGCTTCTTGGCTTTTGAAAGCAACATTGGAGACTTGGCCAGTATCCTGAAGGTAGAGCGAAGGCGCTTCATGGCCTTTAAAGACGAGTATGAAGGAAAGGAGACGGCTCTGCTGGTAGACAGATACAAGTTCATGGATTTGTATCCCTGCTCCCCCAGTGAGCTCAAAGCCCTCGGCTACAAGGTACGACAGGAAATGCAATCATTCTGTGCATTTTCCTTTCAACGACACCATAAACACACAACAATAATGCCAGTGGAGAGAAAACGGCATGCAAGAAAGCGACTGACCATAACGATGTAAATGTGTTAGTACTGTTTGAGGTATAGCGTATAATATACAGCAATCCTCTCATCATCTGAACGTGTTGATTGGCAGGACGTGTCTCGTGCCAAATACGCAGCACTAATCCCGGAGGCGGTGGTCACTCCTTCTGCCCCTACACTGAAAGACGAGGCCGACCGCAAACCTGAGTATCCCAAACCTGATACAAGCCAGATGATCCCTTTCCAGCCTCGTCACCTGGCGCGTGAGTATCAACACCTCACATACAGTTAACATTCAGCTCCGAGACGACTAGTATGAGGGTCCCTGGTCTAGCTTGATTCTACCACAGATTCAAAATATACATCTTTATATTATAACATCTAAAATCTAATATAAATTTTTAAATTTCATTTTAGTTTTTGTCTTGGATTTCCAAGTTCTTTTGAATTCTGAGAATCCACAATTTGGAATTCCAAAAAGTCAGAATTCTAAGTATACATCCATAATTCTGACTTTTATTATACTTAGAATTCTTAGTACACATCTTTTTGGTAATTGTGGTAACACTTTATTTCGATAGCCCACCGTAGACATTCACTAACAGTAATTAACTTTGCAACTACATGTCAGTCATTAGAGTATTAGTCGACTCTGTTTAATATCTTCTAACACTTTATTTTATTAGGTCCACAACATACCACGTACTATCAGAAACTATGTATAAAGTATATGCCAGCTTATTCTACTAGCCCTAAACCTACCGTAACAGTCACAGTTAGTAGACTTGTAGTTGTCAACTAATTCTCATTAACTTTCTCAGAATTAATTTCTTATGAATTATGTTAATAGATCATTCCTAGTCGCTGCATCCTTATTTTGAGCTGATCGTGTGCATTGATTTGGTGACGTGTTGTCCTGACAGCTCCCGGCCTGCATCCTGTTCCTGGAGGAGTGTTTCCTGTCCCTCCCACTGCTGTCATCCTCATGAAGCTGCTGCCTCCTCCCAGCTGTTTTACAGTCAGTTCAACACCTCATCTTTTTTTAAATGCTTTAGATTAAACTGTAGCGTCTCAGATAAGAGATCCTCGAGATATATAAACATAGGCAGTGTGATCATGTGTGTGTTTGTTTCTAGGGTCCCTTTGTGCAGGTCGATGATCTGATGGAGTCTCTCAGAAGATGTGTATTACCAGACAGTAAGTATTACAGAACATTATCATATGATCTCCAGTATCTCACTCCATGATATTTCCTAATTCATTCTCAAGACTGTAATTCAGGGACTAATATAATAATGTTTTGGAGATAAATGTGACCAGGTTTTGTGAGATTCATGACCTCTAAAGCGTGTGGTCTGGTTCTCTCTGTAGCGGTAGATGCTGCTGTAGAGTTGATCACTGGGAAGCAGTTGGAGATGAGCAGTGAAGGAAACGGACCTGTGGAAAACCACGCTGTGGCAAACAAGTCCTTGAAGCGGCCCAACGCTGATTCAGACGAGGAGGAAGACAAAGGATCGATTGCACCTCCCATCCACGACATCTATCGAGCGCGACAGCAGAAGAGGATCCGATGAGCCGACTGAAACACACACACACACACACACACCCCTGAACAACACAGAGACTATTAAACCTCATCCGGCCCACTGACGGCGCACTGACTCCAGCTTCCATCCTGGTGTACTGTGAAGCCTGCACTCCCACGGCGATCCGAAATCATCGCTCATCTCCATTCGGTTCAGTGCTTTCAAAGTTTCTTTTTAACAGTTTTATTTTTTAAAACTGGGTGGTTTATACTGTAAAAAGTTTTTATTCTTGTTTGCCTCATAGTTCTGAACTTGCCATGTGTAGTTGCTGGTGATGGAAGAGTTGAATTCATTTTGTAGTGAACTGAGGATCACACACAACTTGCTTCCAATAAAACAAAATGATGAAAATGCTTGTGTTGTGTATCACTACGCTGTCTGGTGGTTTTAGAGCAGTGTGCCAGATAAATCAGTGATCAGAGCGTTTGTGCTCACCACTAGGATGCACTGTAGTGCAGTGGATATCTTTACACTACAGTAAATACAAGAGAACACATCAGTTTGAGGACATTTGTGCGGACCTAGATGTGATGTGTGTGTGTATATATATATATATATATATATATATGTGTGTTGGCTTTAAAAAAAGCTGCTTTCTTGGGATGAAAAAAAAGTAATTTTTGTATATTTGAGTTTTCATCAATATTTTCAATGTTTTTATTTGTGTATTTTCGAAATTTAAGTTTTTCTAACTAATTTTTGTAAGAATTTGTTAATGTCTGTGTATATATATTTTTTTATTTCATTTTTTATTTTAGTGCAGCGAGTAACTGAACGAAAGCTGAAAAAATAATTTAAAAATGATAAATGAAAAAAGAAAAGTGTGTGTATATATATATATATATTACTAATATGAATGAACCTGATCTGAATGAACCCACAAAAAAAGTTAATTTAACTATCAGTAAGATATTAGTAAATGTTTTCAGCAAAAAGTTGAAAAGTTTTTCATTTCCAAATTTAGCTTTTTACGCAAATATACATAAGTTGCTGATCTCCAGTCAAAAGGCCACATAAAATATAATATATATATATATATATATATATCTTAAATTGCATTTAATATATTAAATGGAATTAAAACTGTCTTTATAGTTATCTTACTATAAGTCTAACAAGTTTTTTAACAGACTAAGAGGGCATTCTTATTTGTTTTCTTATCCTATATATCTACAACTACATGAAGATACAAACTGATGACATGCACTTCAAACCGAGGATGAAGCTTCACAACAGCCTTCAGCATCTGTCTGTAATTACTAACCCACCTATTTCCTGCCTTTATAT
The DNA here is from genome assembly GCA_032359235.1 of Enteromius mattozi. Lineage (NCBI taxonomy): Eukaryota > Metazoa > Chordata > Actinopteri > Cypriniformes > Cyprinidae > Enteromius > Enteromius mattozi. The sequence goes on from JAUMHE010000024.1 coordinate 463,208, forward strand.
TCTGAACACATGCAGATGTGTTGTCTTGTGTTTTTGTCTTTTCTAATCGACATCCCTGTTACATAACAACAGAGAAAAGATTGATCTGTAACAGGAGATGTGGGATGTCCGAACTTACTGGCCCTCGTTATACTGAACTCATGTATTTCCCAGCTTAGGTTCAAAATATTAGAGAGAAATGAATTGGAAGTAGCAAGAAATTTCTACAGTTTGTAGGATAGAGTTGGCATATTATGGTTATAATTAATTGAAATTATTTGTAGTCTCACCAAAGCCTGTGACCTTTAAACTCAAAGCAGTTTTGTAGCATCTTTTATTCTTCAAAGACATATTTCTTTGTTTTTCTGAAGTATTTGCATTTATATGTAGGACTGACTTGTGTTCTGAGAACATTGTTTTCTGGCCAGCAAGTGGTAATATAATATCATATTTTTGATAAAGTCTAGAAAAACGTGTTAATTGTCTAACAAATCTCATTTGACATAACAGTAGTATAAATATACACATATTTACAATACTTTTTTACATATTATACATATATGAAATGAACTGAAGATCTTTAAATATAAACATTGGATATTCTATTGCCAAAATATTGCACGAATATTTCCGGATGTCCTCTGTAGAACTGTCCGAGCAGACGGCGCTTCTCTTTCAGAGAGAGCTTCGAGTTCTCGTGAATAGTTTTGAGTAACGTCCACAGCTCTTCTCTGGTAGTTTTCTGAACTGTTTCCAGGTAATCTTTTCCAGTCAGACGCTGACAGTACGTTGTTCCTAAGAGAGGAGAGATTGTATACTTTTAGCAAATCTAGGATCATACATTACAGTAATGTTTCATAACAGTAACCAGCATGATACTTTATTTTTTTATTTGTTAAATTATGTGCTTACACTTGATATATGGCTAAATTCTTTTATTTCTAAACTTAGAAATACATGCTTGATATACTCTGTATCACAGTATAGTTATGTATTAAGTACTTAAAAAAGTATATTCAATTTAGCTTGTTTCATTTTATTTTGATTATTTTAATTTTATTTATTAATACCTGTGATGAGATCAGGATCTGTTCCTTTGATGATGCTGGCCAGTTTATCACTTACAAGTTTGTGCAATGTGACAGGAATCTATAGCACAAAACGAATGATTACAAATGCTGTAAGTTCACTTCAGGCACAGAAAACACAATTTTATGAGAGAACGCTGACCTGAATTATTGACAAGGCAGATGAATGTTGAATTTTAACACACAAGGACTTTTACATTTGTTATATATGCTGATATAAACAATCATTCAAAACCAAGGCTGCATTTATTTAATCACAAACACAGTAAAAATTTTAAATATTATTACAATTTAAAATACTGCTTTTTATTTTAATACATTTTAATATGTATTTTTTTTCCTGAGATAAAAGCTGAATTTTCAGCATCATTCTTCCAGACTTCAGTGTCACATTATCCTTCAGAAATCATTCTAATTATGATGATTTGCTTATTATTACCAACACTAAAAACGTTTTTTTTTGCTGCTTAGTGTTTGTTGAATCCATGATACTTTTTTTAGGACTCTTTGATGAATCAAATGCCTAGTTGTATTACCTTAACAGCATTGTGCAAATAGTTTTTAGTGTTTTTTGAGGCCAGTCTGAGCTGCTGACTCACCTTGAAGAGATCATGGTGGTTGTCCATCATGAAAAGAACCAGAAGATCAACCTTCCCTTTGGCTAGTTTAGTCCCATACACAATAGCATTGGAGAACGCCCTCTTCACTGCCATTCTGTTCTCTACCTACAGAACAAAGCAAACAGCTTGTCAAGTTTCTGTAGGGATGTAGGAATGGCATTTCTGTAGGAGTAATAAACAATGTTCAGGCAAAAGCAGAAAAGAGGCTGTTGTTTAATTCAGCGTGGCAGCTCACTTTAGTTTCTGTTTTTAACAATGACACTTTTGTGTGATATAAACACTGTCGTACTGTGCACTGATCTGATTTAGCAGCAGACATCGGTTCCAGTGCAGACACGCTATCAGTTTTTCCATATTCTATAAATCTCCAAACACTATGTCATTTAAAAATACATATCATCCATTTCTGGGTTTACAAGTAATTGGGTTACCAGAGCATAAAAAACACACACACTCAAACTGTATTATTGTGGATTACTGGTACCTCTTTGTGTAGTTTGATCTCCTGAGGGCCGGCGGCGAGGGCCATGAAGCGCAGTAACCTGCGGAGCTCCTCTCTGCTGCGTGAATCCTGCAGCTTCAGACAGAGCTGAAGAGACTCCAGAGCCTGCTCCCGCTTCCCATTCACTGCACACACGCACAAAAAATAATGAATAAAGTGATTTGTGACTGATTTTCAACAAGATTCCAGTGGCCTGCAGTCAGTGCTGGGGAGTAACTAGCTCCATGTAACTGTAATTTAATTACAAAATAAATGTAACTGTAATCTTGTGTTTTATTTGTTGTGTTTTATTATTTATAATTATATAATTACATTTTGTAACAACAGTATGTATATGAGTAATTGGAACAGGAGGTGATCCAGGGGGTGGAGATGGGTAGGTTTCAGGATATGTAAAGTGGGAGGAGTTGGTGAACAACTGTAATACCAGTGTACTTATAAGGTAACTCCTTAGGAACTGTTCACTTGATATAAAGTATAACATTCTGGATACCAACCACAACTTATATGTGAAGCCTAACTTACTGACTGCTGCTGTGTAGCATCAGAGTAATTACATGCTAAATCCATTTGAATTTCTTAATATAAAGTGTAACACTTTCTTTACCAAAAAAGTGTGTAACACTTTATTTTAAGGTGTCATAATACAGAGTAATTACCTAATTAGGTACTTAGTAGTAGCCATTGTACTTACATGAAATAAAATGTACTTATCACGTAAGTAAGTTATGGAACAGCCTGTAATTACAGTTTGTAATGATGTTAATGTAACAGACAGCTGCTGTTACACATATGTTACAGACCGAGTCTGTTACACAGCTACTTACACTAAAGTACAATCTTGATACACTTCATTTTAAGTAGCTTATGCCTGTGTACTATTCTGTCATTTTAATGTAATTAGAAAGGCATTAGAAGTATTTAAGCGTGTACTAATGGGTTAAATCAAACTAAGGTGCAGCTAAATAAGGTGTACAGTATAGATACACATGAAGTACACTTAAGTACAATCTTCATACACTTCATTTTAAGTAGCTTATGTCTGTGTACTTGAATTTATAATTACCTTGTATAAAGTCTGCAACACATATGTGACAGTCTTTTGGTTACATAAGTATGGTATGGTATGTACAGATGTGTGTGGTTACATACTACGTACATGTCTAGCTACTATGCAAGTACACAGGTATTAGGGACACAACGTAAAGTGGGACCCTAAAGTCTAATTTTGTGGTGGCTGTGCTTAAAAATATTTTTTTAAATAATTTTAATTCTGTAAGGTTACTCCTGTATGGCCTGAGTAAATTTCCAGCAAAGTTTTATTTTTAAGGGAATTATTCGATTGGGTCTGCCTTGGTTAAAAAGCACTCTTAAATTCTGCTAACTGCCTTTAATATAAATTAGTTGCATTTAGTTTGGATTGCAACTCAGTGTCCAAAATCATTACATTAAGTTCATGCAAGTTTATTCTTTTAATGTAAATGATCACATAATAAGAAGTATGCTAAAGTACTACTTCTTCTTCACAGGTGCCACTAATAAGCCAAGTTTCTTTTCATATAAAAGTCAGGCCAAGCTAACATGTAGACGGATCTCTTACCAAGCAGCTCGGAGACACCTGAGTGTATGTCAAAGACGTGGTTGCTGAGCAGTGGCGGGTAGTCTGACTGGCCGTAGTGCTGAACAAGGACTCCGTACAAGAGCTGTTTGTATTGAGATGTCTCCTCCGCACACTTGGCCAGTCCTCGGCTCACCTCCACCACCAACTGATCAGGAAGAAACTCCAGACAGTCCACAGCCGCTGACAACCAGCTATCTGCTCTGTTAATGAGGTGAAAAAGGAAAGAAAATGATGCAGCCATCTAAAAATACACAACAAAGACAGAACAAATAAATGAGAATATATAAGATTACTAAGAGATTTCACTAATCAGAATATGTGTGTTAGACTGAAAAAAATGATTGGGAGAAAAAAATATGCCCCATAATTTGGGTTCAAACTGAACTATTAAATAATGACCAGCTGATGGTCCCCTGAGCACAATATAGAGCAGATTACTGTGCATTAAAAAAAACTATTAAAAATGACGTTTTTGAAAAAAACAAAAACCAAGAAATCCATCTTCCAATCCACGTTTTTACTCAAACACTTACAATAAATTAACGATTATTTACATTTAAGCTGTCGGAACAGATTTTGTGGCAAATTGCATACTTGTGCCAATCACCCATGCACAATTCCTCCTGCTGTGGTTACAGTGACGCTAAAAGTTCTTAATTTTGTACAAAAAAACCACAAAACTGATAATTATTTGTCCCTCCACTCTGATAACACGTCCTGAATTCATATTCATCCGCTGCAAAACCAAAACAATAATTTTCCACATGCAGTTTTATTTTTTAAACGCTAGGGGGTACAGGTTACATAGTCTTAATATTACATAGACTTACATACTTTATATTTCCCGTTGAGACCATGTAAGGTCTGAAATTATTTCAACATTTATGGAGGATATATTTTTTTGCATTACAGTGTGGCAAGCACAACTCTATATATAGTGGGTACGGAAAGTAGTCAGACCCCCTTTAATTTTTCACTCTTTTTTATACTGCAGCCATTTTCTAATATTAATTAAGTTCATTTTTTATCCTCATTAATGTACACACAGCACCCCATATTGACAGAAAAACACAGAATTGTTGACATTTTTGCAGATTTATTAAA
>JAUMHE010000024.1:468221-479528 GCA_032359235.1 Enteromius mattozi
TCCTGGACCAAAACCTTCTCCAGAGTGCTCAGGACCTCAGACTGGGCCGAAGGTTTACCTTCCAACAAGACAATGACTCTAAGCACACAGCTAAAATAACAAAGGAGTGGCTTCACAGCAACTCCGTGACTGTTCTTGAATGACCCAGCCAGAGCCCTGACTTAAACCCAATTCAGCATCTCTGGAGAGACCTTAAAAAAAGACCTTAAATGATTTTAGCAAATGGCTGCAATATAACAAAGAGTGAAATATTTAATACAGAATACTTTCCGTACCCACTATACTTCTTGTATAAAATGAGCAAGTCTAATTTTGTCTCTAAAACACCCCAGAATAAAAAGGAAAGAGCTAAAAAGATACAGAGTATGTTATGGAAAGAATCAGCTTACTGAGCTTCGCTGAAAGCCTTGAGGATCTCACGGTCCAGGTAGCTGCTGGTGTAGAGAAGGTCTGGGTCACTGTCCATGCTGTGAAGGGAGGGGCGAGGGCTCTCTTGGCCCTCCAACAGACTCTCCAGAAGCGGCAGCTCAATCAGCTGTAGCAGCCTTAGTACCGTCTCCTGCCGCCATATTTCATCCATCACTAATACAGACACAGTCACGACACATGTCAGCTTTAATACTTTTATGACAGATTTTATGTCAAGCATTCAAAAAAACATATTTCAAATTGTGTTTCGTGATATTAAACAAAAGAAAGAAAAAGAAAAAGAAAGTTCCAAAGAAAACTTACATTCCTGTGATAACCCTAGATTCATCATCTGTGGTGTGATGGTTGTGTTCATGTTCAGATTTACAAAAACATCCTCCAGAGACTTATCCGTTTTGACAGGTGAGTTGTTTGAATACACAGAATCTTCTTTCCTGAAGAAAATAATCAGACAATATCAATGAGCATGTCATATGACTTCTAATCTTTGAAGGACCAAGCTGAACAAGTTTCATGTAGGAATCACCAAATAAGGATTTTCAGTCCACGATTCACTGCGATGTTGACATTTTATGGGCATTTACAGAGGATTGGCTTTTAATAGCAACCTCAGTCAAGTTGAGGTATTTCAAAGTATAAAATCTCAAAGGAAAAACAATTCCGAGAAAATACCAAGCATTCTGTAAGATTTCTAGGCAACTAATGAAAAGTAAATGATTAACTAGTTTTGCAAGGTTTTACCAACACTTGACCTACTGTAAATGGAAACAATGCACTTTTCTGCATGTTTTCCACACATTTTGTTATCTGTGAAACAGATTTTCACAAATTGTTATATTCTGTATTCTGTAAGGATTAGTTATACCAAACATTTACATTTTGTTATAATTCAGGCATGTTATGATTCTTCAGTATGACAGAAAATTAAATTACAGTGGATGGGAGATAATGCTTTCAAGCTTAAAAAAGGATGCAAAACCACTGTAAAATCATCATAAAATTGGTCAGCATGATTTATGCCTTTTAATTCAAGATGTCTGAAGTCAAGTTAATAAATCAATCAAGTTATTCACTGAAACTTTTGACTTTATTACCTTTTCAACAAATCAAAATATGTCCAAAATCATATATTTTCAGTCATATTTCTTTTTATATTTTGACTGGAAACAAGACAAAAATATTATAATAAGCCATTTTTTGCAGTGTAACGACTAGAAATTTTGGACTGCTTCTCACACAAAGGGACTTCTATGTTAAAAACCACTTGGAATTGTATATGGACCACATTTATGATAATTTTATCACGTTTTGCCTCCTTTTTAGAAGCCTGAAAGCCTCGTTCACCATTCATTGTAATCACATGGAAAAGAGCAGCCAGCACAGTCTTCGAAATTTCTCCTTTTATGTTTAACAGATAAAATAAGGTCCTACGGGTCTGAAATGACATTGATTCCCTTCAGGCCACTGTCTTTTAGAGAAAGCGTTAGAAAAAGGTCTACAACCTCTACAAGTTTCTTATAAAGATAATATTTCTTATCTAATATTTTCCCATTTTACTGAAGAAAGGCCTACCTTTTGTAGGGTGGACTGTTTGCGTTCCTCTGTATGCTGAGAGAGTCATATCCACTCTCAATAGTCTCTGAGCTGGAAGCGCTTGGGGTCGGCCTGTTTAGAAACCTGTACAGACTACAGCTGCTGTCCTCAAACTTGGCTTGCCTCTTTTCTTTCCCAAACACCTTAGTGTCCACCGCCTCAAAGACTCTGGCCTCCATGAGGGCCTGGCAGAGGCGGACCGCTTTAGATCGAGGCACCTCGGCGTCTCCGCAGAACTTGCTCTGAATGATGTGAGCCAGAACCACATCCACAGCCTCGGAGCCCAGAAAGCAGTCATGGTAGATTTTCAGATTGTGGCGTCTCCTCTTCACCTCCACCTGCGTCTGTAGGTTGTTGATGATGTTTGTCCAGATGTACGTGGCTCGAAATGGCTTCCCAGCCATCCCTGTCTCTGTCGAGAGATGGACTGGATGAGAAACGCCAGAATAATGATCTCAGCCTACATTCTTGTGTTTCTGATTTCCCACACATTAAATAAATCCAGCTTTTGACCGAAGATGCATTTAATAAGTTTAGTCAGGTTTTGGACACAACTGTGGACGCAAACTAGACATTCCATGCCAATATTACCGTGCCTTGAATTTTTAAATCGGTCACATTACACACAGACTTTGGCGCTGTCTGTTATTAATACTGGAATAAGTCTACAAAATGAAGCTTCTTCAGACTTCTGAAACCGGACCAAGGTTTCAGCTTACCCATATTTAATTTCAGCTCTTTATCATTATAATCATCTTGACAGCTGCAGAACATGAAGTTTCCCATGTTTTGCTCTCACGGGTGTAACGCTGGACTAAAGAAAGCTTTTACAGATCCTACTTCCAACACAAAGAGCATCCGCTGCCAAGATCAATACTGTACCTCATAAGCTTTATAAATGACACCGGGGGAGGCTGATCATTTCTCGCAAGAAGTGCTTCCTGCTGAATTTTATGTGCAGCTCTGAAGTAATGATGAAGGTCTAAATGGCCCATCAGGGATCAGGATATTTACTAGGGGTGGCTATGAATGTTGTGATTACACAGACGCACCCCTCGCACACACATCTTCAACGAAGGCTCTGCATCAAGCGGACAACAGCTGGCCGTGATTTAAAAGATCCTCTCTAGACTTTGTGGTTCAAGAGTTTTGCTGGGAATTTGTTTTGCTTTTTATATATACAATATAGCCACTGTTTGCCCCTCTAAACAACCAGTACTTTTTAGCATATTTTTAAAATGAGTACTTAATACAGAAACAAACTAGAATGCAAGTCATTCGCAACGAAATAAAATGCATTATAGTTTAAATTTGTTGCTTTTTTCAGCCACTTGAATAGGAATTATGTACATCTTTATATGTAATATCATAATTACTTATATTGAAATGGTACCAACAAGCATTTATAATCAACTAAAATATACATTAATGCCATTTCTATTGAAACTTGTACATCAATATATTTGTAATTAATTTAGTACATTTAAAATATATTAACTTTAAGAGTAAAATTAAATAACAATGCTAAAATTGTACTTAAAGAAACAACAATTAGGCGTTATGCTTTTGTATGTTAATTATGCCATTAAATTAAGTGTATTCAAATCATAGCAAAAGATTGATTTAAAATGTACTTAGTAAAACATTTAATTTTAGATTATTACAAAGCACTTTTTAAAAAGTGTAAGTATATGTACCCTTTTTAGTATACCTTTAGCATTATATTATCTACATGTAGTTTCACCTTGAAGTACAGTTCTTTTTCTCAAGGGTGAGTATCAATGTTTTTACACCTAACAAGCAAATCAGCAAATCTGGAAAAGCTTTATTTATCAAGCCAGAAACTAATTTAGCGTCTTTCCAAATGGCTAGATTTGACTAAACTCATCAGATTCATCTGATAAAATAGCTCTTCCTTGTTATGCTCGCATCATGTAGGCTAGCGCATTTGCATACCGCTGTATTATAACTGTATTACTGCTGGTGTTAAGTGTTAACTATTTGAAATAATTCATTGCATATAAAAATCACTGAATCTTAATGATGCTATTATACACGAATGCAATGACAATACCATGGGACTTGGTTTAAATAAAATGCTTCTCGTAACAATGTCATATGATGCTCCAACAGAACTACCGTGCTAAATATCCACAACATGCTTGAATCGTGAAAAATGTCATATTGTGACTTTTTTTTTTTATTTGTTAGTGTGCATGAATAATTACCAGTGTTACAATATCATAATACTTCAGGTCTGAATCCAGTATCTGCACAATACCCATTAGAGGAGTCACCATGGTGTTTGTCCCCAGGGACAGAGAGCATCTGCTGGGATCACTCCTCTCATGATGGCCAGCACACACTGATGTGTTTGCCCAACACTCAGATAAATAACCCCAGAGGGAGAACACCTCATGATGGCACATATAGGCTATTATTATGACACAGGATCATGTTGAAAACAACTCGGCACAAACTCCTAGGTGAACAAGTCTGTCAAGCACAGACAAGCCAAATGCTTTTACCCTCTGGCTACTGTAAATGCAAAATGAAAACATCTGCCAGCTAAACCTCTTCTTTAGAATTGAAATAGAATTATGTAAATTATATCTAAATTTAATACACCTCAGATTATTTTACCAATCACAGACAACAGTTACAACACCAAGACGAATCTTAAATGTAAAGAAAAACCTTGCAATTTTATAACTAATTAGCATTTCCACTTTAGTTAAAAACGAAGCCAAATGTGCAAACACGAAATAACACGCAGAAACATACCTGGAGGTCTGTGCATGTGTTTGGGGTTAAAGTCGGTTGTGTCGCGCCGCTGCTGTACTGAAGCGCAGCATCTCTTTTGGTCGCGCGCTGTAAGAAGCTGATCTTCGCACTCGCGCTCTCTGAACTCATCTACAGCCGCGGCCCGCGCTCTCTCGCACCCTCGCCGTGACGTCACGAGGGCAGCCGAGAGCTAATTCGCATAATAATGCCTTCATTTACACTCAAACAGTCACTCGAAACTTGCACATGATAAACAAGCACCGCTACATGTAAATAACGCGTTTAAAAACACAGCAAAACTTATTTTGGCTTTTCATTGTTTTCTAGGGATATATTGACATTTAAGGGATATGCAAGAAATTTCCATAGTAACCATGGTTCCCGCCAAAATACCACAGACTGCAGTTGGCATTTCTACAGTAAAACTATGGTCATCCTTGTGAAAAAAGTGTTTTATTTTATTAACCGTACACTTGCAGAGTACTTCAGATCTTATAAATATACTTAAAAACGTGCATATGTTAATGAAATTAAAAGATACTTAGCCTACGTGTACTAAGAGAGGAATAATGTCAAATTACTTTACATTGTCATTAATAACATTTATCTTGACTAACATACTAAAGCACATACCTGATTATTTAATGTAAATTAATTGTCATTCAGTATTTCATTTAAAGTTGATATATTTTAAATTCCGTCAAATTCAGTATCACAGAAGTACAAATATATTTTTTAAAAAAGCTATATTATAATTGTAATTACAAATAACATGCAATTAAGTGCATGTTTTGTTTTCATTTTAAGCAGTGGATGCTGAAGTACTTCAAAATCTCTTTCATTTTAAACACAATTATATATATATATTGGATGAGATTCCATATTTGTGTCATTAGAACCTATGAAAAAGATGAGTTCATATTTAATTAAAATACATAATTACAAAATTAAACAATGAATGAAAAATGTAATTAAAATAAAAACAATAATCATTATCTGCAAATACAGGTACAACCTTGATCATTAGCCTCTGGAGGTCAAATGAAGCTCTAAATGAAAGCCCTGCGTCACTTGAGTAAATGCGGATGCTTATCAACATCTTAAACAATTAAAACTTTATTTGTTTCAGCATCTCGGTCTCAACTGGTTGAGCAGGAAGGAGTCCGAGAACCATGAAATAAACACAGCTTTCACAGCAAAGTGCGTGGTTTTAAATGACATTAGGTTCTTAGAAAACCTGAGTTAAAACACTGAAATGCAAGTTCAAGGAATTTAGCCTGAACAGGATTTAGGTACTTAGAAATATTAACAGACTGTGGATAATAGGGGTTGAGAACACTGTAATTTGATATGCATATTTAATGCATCACTGCATAGAGTGACCTCTGCTATAAGAAACCATTAGGTATATTTTTATGCTGTTCACACCCGGCTTGTAAATCATTGCCGATGACATCCCCATAAAAACCTTGTTATGATCTTTAAATGGACATTTTATGAAATTGTTAGTGGAATAATGTAAACACAGCTGAATCCAGGAGGAAGAATTACAGTACAAGCATGCATTTGACAAAGTTCATAAAAGCAAGCATGTGTCATTTTGGTACAAATTTCCAAATCAAAGATTTCGAAAGTACTGAGCTCATCAGCAGTGACAGATATCTTAACCAAAACCTAGCCCTGAGCATCAAAGGAAGAGTCGGGTTGAACTGCATTATTAGTGCGTAAGAGTCAGTGTTGAGATAATAGCTACACGTGGTAAAGAAACCAGACGGGGGAGGGATGGGATTTATCTAGAAAGTCCCTTTCTACGGCTCTTCCTCATGATGCTTTGTCAGAGATTCCAGGCCGAAGGATTGTAAGACAGAATTTGCCTCTCAATGCTAGCTTTCACACTCTTCAGGGGGTCTCATTCACTCCTTTTTCCCAAGTCATTAGCCCTTTTACTGTCCCCCTCGGCCACAGAGCGCTTTTGCATTCCAATACACACAAACACTCTGATTCAAACAGTATGTGCCAGTCAAACATCCACAATCTTCCATATACCTCCATGAATTGAATTCTAATATTTTGCCATGAAAACTAGGGCATAAAAACTCCTAAAGGACACAGATAACAAACTTTCAAGGTTTGAGAGACTACAGAAAGCTGTAGGAAAGTTGAAAGAAAATGCGTTGACTTACCCAGTCAGAACAACAGACGGTGAAACGTTTCCAGAGTTGACCTCATGCAAAATGTATTGAATTAAAAGTCTATAAAAACAAAAGAAGCGCTTCTTAAAAGTTACGCTTCCAACCACTAAAAACACACGTGTGTCATCACAACTGGTTCTGCTGCTTCTGCATTCTCTTCATGAGCGGTCATATTGTTGTGTAAACCTGTGCCACAGGTTAAATCATTTTCTCTCTACTCTTGAGTCAACACATTCCTACAGCTCAGGGTTAAATCATGCTGGAGAACCTGTCAGCAAGGTCATAGTACCCAACTGTTGTTCCGGTTTTCTTATCAAGAACCCATAAAGGTTTCAGATGGGCAGTTTAGGTGAAGAGAAGGCGGTTCCCTTCCCTTAAACTGCCCATCTGAGCCCTTTATGCAGGGTGCTTTATCGCCTGGGCTTTATGGGAACACAAGGGGCTTGATAAGCGATGGCATGTTAAAGGATAATTAATGATGACCAGGATGTTAGGCTCGTTGTCACGTTTATTGGTCTGGTCATGTTTGACACATCACAGGACAGGTATGGAATGTCTTGAGGAATGTTGGAATCTCTTGAAGAACCAACCAGCTCACATTTCCCCCCAAAATCTAAATAATCTAAGAAGTAAATGGCACTCGACAATGAAGTCTTTTTGTAAAGACATTTTTGCACTATGATATACTTTATGACATTTTTCCGTTTTGACGAGCCACTCCCCCAGTTCTCATGCCATTACTGTAATAAAGCAACTTTTCTTTTAAAATTTTATTTAATAATAAATTAAAATAAGCAAAATCAGTATTAAATCACAAAAAAATAAGTAATCATAATAATAAAATAAATAAATCATGATTTGAATGAATGAATTTTCATTTGGCAACATTTTATTCATTTTCATTTATAAAAGCCCTAAATGGTTACTTACCTAATTCTACAACATTAACTTACTGAAAATATTTTTTTTCTTAGAAAAATGTGTGTCCATAGATCTTGCATCAACTCTGTTACCAAACCATATTTTGCCTTTAAATTGATGCAGTGATCTCTCAGAATTGTGTAAGTTACAGGAAATGATGTCACTTTCACTCACTGAAAAGTATCTGTGCACTCTCTGAGAGAATATTTTAATCTAAAATCTTCTTACACCAAGAGTTATTTTGTAGAATGACTGAGTTACCACAATATCAAAAGGAAAACAGAATTTATTACTGATCTCGCATCGGGTTATTTAAAAGTATTTTAATCATGTTTTCATTAGTGTCATGTGTTCTTAGCATTTATGCCAACAAGTGGAGTTTTTGGAAAAAATAAAACAAAAATAGTTACACTATTGTCAGCATTGTTAAATTTACCTTGGAAACAGTTTGACGGTAACAGAATTATCGGACACCAAATCTACCCGCAATTATAGAATCACCCAACAGTTCATTTGAAAAACCAGCATTACACATTAAACAATAAAAACATGCTTTTGAAATCATGTTTTTGGAAATAAACTAGTATATATATATATATGAGATGTGTAATACAGAGACAAAAAGACAGACAGATACAGACAGACACATTAAAAAGACAGAGACAGATCAATAGAAAGATAGACAGATAGACAGATTCACCCTGGTAAGTTTTATTAGACCTTTCAATGAATTTTTAAACTCGGACTTAATCTAATCTTGGTAAAACAAAGCCAGTTAGACTCTTGAAGATGCTGTCTGTTGTACCGAGTATCTCCAGGAGGGATGTGAGCGGGTGGATTGTATCAATTGCCCATCGATTGTCCCCATAAACAAATTCCAGTCTCAGTGAAACCAGAACACTTAGTTGACGGATGTCAAAGAGTCCTCTCAGCTCTGCTCCCACACAGCCCCAGCAGCACGTTCCTATCCATATTCATGTGTCCGAGACGTTTGGGACTGGACAAACATCCAGTTCTCCTAGCAATATGCAGCCTGGAATCTACTAACACCCCTCACTAGACTGAACTGTACAGTGGCTTCCTTCATGACGGGACATTTGTGGACATTGAGGTCTTTGTTTTCAGCCACAGAGATGTTCGATTTTGCGGCATTGTGGCTCGCAACAATCATATTTTATTCAACAGTCCACTGACCAGCTGTACTGAAGTCACAGTTTTAGCCACATGACTGAATAGTTTTTCCATGACACAACTAGAGAGCGGCAAAGACACCCTTGTGAAAAAAGAAGTGCACTTAATTGTATTGAATGTGCACTTGTAGTGTACTTAAAATCTTAAAAGGATTTTAAAAAAGTCTTCTTATAGATAATATATAATTGAAGTAAAAGGCCACTTAACTGCACTTAAAGAGACACTTTCATGACTGTTACTTAACACACTTAAGTAATGTCAAAATAGATGTTTTAATTTAAAGTACATTTTAAATCATTATTTTAATAATCTTTGATTGCGCTTTGAAGAAGCACATGCATTATATATTTGAAATGTTTTAAACTGCTTTACAAATGTAAAATTACAATAACTTTTCAGTACATTACATACAAGGTTCGATAAAAATTATGTTACGGTATATTTTAGTTTACCATAAATGCTTGTCAGTACATTTGGCAGTACACTTTATCTGTATTTCAAAAGGCAACAGAGGCAATATTTACATTTAATATAAACATGTGATATACTTAAGTGGGTCAAAAAAACACTGTTAAGTTCAGATAATTGCAATTAATATAAATTTGAACAATAAAACATTTTTTCTTGTCAATAATTTGCAATTAAGCGTTTGAAAACATTACATTCAGTTCACACTTAAGTATATTATTTTAAATTATATTATTTGCTAAACTTTCCGAGGGTTATTTAATTACACTCTTGTAGTGGAACACACATATTTTATATATAATTAAACTGATTTTGACCCAAAGCTTAATTTTATTTGTATTTAGTTTTAATTAACCATTCCCTCAGCAAAATATCTAGAAAAGAGAATACACCAGACTTGGTTTGGCATTTGTTTTGTAATTATGCATCAGATATCAGTATTGCAGATTTTCAAAGCGATCTTCCCGATTTGGTTGCTCTAAATTCCCAGACCACACAGACAGTGCACTTCATCTTGTAAAGCTGTGTAAAACAAGGCTAAAGATTAACCAGCCTCTCCCAGTGGAGCTATGTCAGTATGTTAAGTGTTAAATC
Organism: Enteromius mattozi; assembly: GCA_032359235.1. Taxonomy (NCBI): domain Eukaryota; kingdom Metazoa; phylum Chordata; class Actinopteri; order Cypriniformes; family Cyprinidae; genus Enteromius; species Enteromius mattozi. The sequence goes on from JAUMHE010000024.1 coordinate 478,394, forward strand.
ACCGCTTGCAGCATCACGGCGGGAAGAAGAACAAAGACAACAGAAAGAGATGGTTCGAGGCTCGTGTGGCAGAAACACTTTCACTTCCACTGCCAGGGAGTCCTCCTCCTGTTTCGATCAACACAGCTGCTTGATGCCTTTTGGTAAGGTCAAGGTGTAAGTTAGTCCTTGTATTTTGAGTTGTGATAATGAAGCCGAGTACTTCTCAAATGTTTCTCTTGTTATGGTTCCCTGTTATCTAACATACGTCGTCAGACTTTGTTTTGCCTACGTCAAGAACCCCTGTGACGGTGTTTCACTAATAGCAGGGAGCTGATAGCAGTGCACTGATAGCAGGGAAATCTGAAGTGGACTCAAATGTACAGACAAAACACTGCTTAGTGACCACAAAAGCACACACTCTAATATAATATATAGGGACTGTCCATAAAAATAAACATTTACTCACCTTCTTAAACCTGTATGATTTTCTTTCATCTGCTGTGGAACACAAAAAGATATATTTAGAAGAATGTTGGTTACCAAATAGTTTTGATTACCAGTGTAAAGACGTTTCACAAATTATTTTCTTTTATGTTCTTATATTCAGATTTGGAACAACATGAAGGCAGGTGATTCTGGACTATCACTTTTTTTTATTTTGTGCAAGCACACGATTATTTAAAAATATGCTTTTAAGATTTTAAGTACACTACAAGTGATTTAGCACTATCACATGACCTCAAGTTACAATGATAAATGTAGAGATTTTAGTTATTTAATGTCTATAAAGCCCTGTTCACACCAAGCACGATTACGATAAATCATTCTTGTTAAAGAATAATAGTGTCCACATCACAACTATAACGATAAAGGCACAGAGAAACAATATCGTTGGAATCATTTAAAGAACAATTTTTTTTTCAGCTGATGAATGATAGAAACATTGACAGCCAATCAGAATCAATCCTGCTATCACACGCTTGAGCTTACAATGAACAGATTTCTGGTATGGACTCAAATATAGTTATCGTTACTGTTTTTGTGCTTGGTGTGAACGGACCTTAAGCCCTTAATACACAGTGGGTACGGAAAGCATTCAGACCCCCTTAAATTTTTCACTCTTTGTTATATTGCAGCCATTTGCTAAAATCAT
>JAUMHE010000024.1:507778-522566 GCA_032359235.1 Enteromius mattozi
ATGTTAATTCTTCTTGTGGTTTTGTTCAAGAATATCATCTTTTTTTAGGCAGTGTTTCAAAGAGGATAAAATATTTAGCTTGTCTAAATATGTCAAAAACTCAGCAATTTTCATGGGATGTACTTATTTTTGTAAGTGGAACATAAAAGGAAGAAACTGAATCTGAGAAATAATGTGGACTGATGCTTCAAAGCTTCAAAAAGAAAAAAGAAAAGCACCATAAAGGTAGCTTATAACTTTCAGCATTGATAAGTCTTCTGAAGTCTTGAAGTTTAATCTGTTATTGACTGCAAATCCTCACCTCCAGTGAGCTGTTAACCACTGCAACCATTTCTGGATCATTCTGATTCATGATAAAATTCCTTCAGTTAACTGGATCAGCATCTAAATGAAAGGAATGCTTCATTCTCAAATTAAAGGTTTGAACCACTACATCATGAACGCTTAAATCGTATTCATTATAATTGCATTCCTGTAGTTTAAACAGGACAAACCAACACTACCAATGCCAAGGTCAAGGGTCCGATTCACAAGAAATGCATGAAATGGAGAAAAAAATAATAAGAATAATAAATGCAATAAAAGTCACTTTGCATAAATTACAAATGCATAAATAATAAAAGAAAAATAATAATAAAAAAAGTACCTGGGGAAAAAATGAAGTCATACAGGTTTAGTACAACATAAATATTGGCAGAATGATTTATATGGCTTACTATTCTTTTAATTGATTTTTTTGATTAGAGCTATTTTTTAATTATTCAAGAACCAATTTGTTGAGAAAGTGAAGTAGGTCTTATTCCAAACAGACATTGCTGATTCATTTAGCGCTTTTGAGAAACTGGGTCAGTAGCGGTAATATGAAAACCTATTTTCAGTGCTTTTCATATTGCTCTGAACATTTAGAAATTCAAGACAAGCTGGAGGATGATCAAACATTTCTCTTTCCCCATGATGGCCTTCAGAGTCAATGGAGTATGAAAGCTAAAGTGCATATCCAGCTAAATGCACAGCTAAGCGAATGTAAATGATTTTTAATGAGAGGGTAACACCACACGCCCACATCTCACGTTTTCTTGTTCCTCAGAAGCTCAATTAAACACTTAAATAGGAACAAGTTGTTCCAAGGCAGCATTGCGACGCATTGGCTCCTTTCCAAAATGTAATGAGCTGCCTTTATAGACAGCATTTAAAAGGCATCACAGGCTTTCCCCTGAGCCAAACGGACATAGGATACTTCATTCCGACCAAACACTGCGGCAGCATCACATGTATCCTTAGATTAAATGTCAGTGTGAAGATTTGTATTTGTATTTATTTATTTATTTAGTTGGTCTTAATGTATATTGCACAAATAATCTAGAGTATGGTCTTGATCAGTAGAGCTGCAACTACAGATTATTTTGAAAATCATCTAAAATGTTATTTATTATTTATCTGTGTGTGTGTGTGTGTGTGTGAGAGAGAGAGATATTCCAATGCTCAGGCTCAATGATACCCTCCAAATAATATACAAATTGAAAACTATACCGCAGAATTTGACTGTAGCCTATACCAGTTCCCAACCACGTTCCTGGAGGTCCCCCAACACTGCATGTTTTCCATGTCTCCTTAATCAAACACACCTGATTTAGCTCACCAGCTCATTAGTAGAGACTCTAAGACCTGAAATCGGTGTGTCAGACAAACAAGAGATACAATATGTGCAGTGTTGGTGGGCCTCCAGGAATGTGGTTGGGAACCACTACACTAATTGCTGTGCAAATTATGTTCGAAAAGGGAAAAATTACATTCTAAAACAAAACAAACAAAAACAAAAACTGTTGAAATCACTAAATAAAATGAATTTAAAAGTTGAATGAAGAAATGTTAAATGGTATATTCACTCATCTGAATATATTAAATAAGGCTATATTCATACCATAGTACTAGTTACTGCTCTCATAAAAATATAGTTACATGTATTTTGTTGCATTTATTATTATTATTATTATTGTTTTTGACAGTATAATGACCATAGCTTAGCAGCATGTTAATGTCCAAGTTACTCATATGACTTGTGATTCTGAATTTCTGAACCTGGTCTCATAAAAATATGTACCTCTGTGCACTTATTGTGCAACACCGTATTTTAACGCAGTTTCAAAGATAGTGGAGCTAGAACACAGGTTCGAAATGTTGACCCTGGCACATTTTTAATTATTACGTTGATATACGTTGTATTGCTGTGTTTTTATTACATTAAATATCCAGGGACTGTTGTTAAAAGTTAATGTCCTATCATGTTGGAAATATGTCCTACACCAAATCCAACCCTAAACCTAACCGATAGTGTTAACAAATGCAAAACTGATATAAAAGGCATTTGTTGATGCAACCACATGATTTTAACTTCCTTTTAAGCACATTTGAATTGTTTTGTGGAACTGTAGTTACACTGGATTCGAATCAGAGCTCCTCACCTCTCAAGTACATCTCTGTGCTCGTGTGCTATCGAACAAACCTACTGTCTATGAAAACCCATAGATATAAAGCTGGATATGTGTGATGCTAACGTTCAAAAGCATCAGTTTTCAAATATCCCAGCATATTAATATAGTTTTGAAGTCACATGATATTTTTCAAGTAATTGTGTGAAAGTGACGTTAATTAATCAAAACTTGTGTGAAAAGGAATAAAAGGTGTTTTACTTTTACTGCCTCTAGTGTTCATTCCTTTTGCAAACTGCAGTGATATGTACATATTTCATGTCTCGCTAAAAAAGTGCACCAAGGTTTGTTTATGCCATGAGACCAGGTAGGAATTTGTATAGTTACTGGCTGTAGAGTGTTTGAATCATTTACTTATGAGGTTTCATTTCAGTTGGGATGCTGACTTAGCAGGTAGCTGGCTTTGTGGATGTCTTCCTGTGGGAGAGAGGTACAGCCTTAACATTCAGACACAGGTAGTCTCAGAATCTCAAAGCACATGTCTTTAGAACTCCTTATTACTTCCTTTTGACCTGTGGTTAGGGATAGGGAGCTGGACCTGTAACCTACAGGTCGTGGGTTCGAGTCCCAGGTCCGACAGGGATTGTAGGTGGTGGGAGTGAATGTACAACTTCAATACCATGACTGAGGTGAGACCCTTGAGCAAGACACGATCCCCCAACTGCTCCCCTGGTACCGCAGCACTATCTGCACACTGCTCCGGGTGTGTGTTCACTGCTGTGTGTGTGCACTTTGGATGGGTTAAATGCAGAGCACCAATTCCAAGTATGGGTCACCATACCTGGCCACAAGAAAAAATAATTTGGGGGACAGTCGTGGCCTAATGGATAGGGAGTTGGACTTGCAAAGGAGGTGGTTTCGAGTCCCAGGTCAGGCAGGGTTTGTGGGTGGGGGTAGTGAATAACCAGCACTCTCTCCACCTTCAATACAACAAGATCCTTGAGCAAGGCACCGTTCCCCCAACTGCTCCCTGGGCGCAGCAGCAATGGCTGCCCACTGCTCTGGGTGTGTGTTCACAGTGTGTGTGTGCGCATGGTTGTTCACTTCTCACTGCTGTGTGTATGCACTTGGATGAGTTAAACGCAGAGCACAAATTCCTAGTATGGAAAACCATACCTGGCTACGTGTCACGTCCTTTCCTTTCAATATGGCATATGGCCACCTTGGCATAGCTTTACTGTTCTAAAAGATTTATAGAGGAAGTAAAGGGAATAACAAGAACCTTCAACTGTTGTAATTTGAATGCACAAATAAATAAGAAGCCTTTGTTCTAATAAGAAGATTTGGATTGGTTTCTAAGCAAGGGATGTTTTTTGTTGTTGTTTAAGAATATTTTTCCCCAATGTTTGGCAAGTGGGCTAATCATTAAATTACACAGGAGAGATTTATTTGAACAGAAAACATGATATAACATAAGAATGTTTGAGTTACTAGAACTAATCCGATGTGTTGAGAGGAACTACAAATGTTTGCAGTTTGATTAATCTCCCATCCTGACTGATGACACCAACCGTGTCAGAACATCAACAGTCTTCTCTTCAGACTCATGGGGAAAAATCAGCAACCAAAACTAATAAAGACTGATGACAAAGTCGCGGCTTCTAGATTCCTAATGGAAACCATCAGCAGTCAGAGAAGGAGTTAATCTGGTCGCTGCTTGAACAGCTGTGGCTCACTGAGGTTCACAAATACTTCACCTTCATTAGGAGACATGAATCTCTTCAAAGAGAGAGAGATTAAACAGCCATGTTCTCAGGTCTGTTTACAACACAAATTACAACATAAATTCATAGGATGTGTGTGTGTGTGTGTGTGTGTGTGTGTCACATATATCTTCAGTTCAATTAGGTCTTGACTAGAAATTCTGTCATCGTAGACCCACTTTTTTTTTTTCTTTCCTCCTGTGAAACACAAAAGAAATTATTTAGGGAATAATGGATGGCAGGCTGCTGAATTATTGAAAATTAATGCACACCCCAAGGTGAGAATGTGGCCACAACATGATGCAGAATGACTGCTACACTATGGGTGTGAATTAATTTTCAATAATTCAGTGGTCCTTACATAACAACAAAAAATAAATAAATAAAAAAGTAAAGTTCTTGTTTTTGTCATTTAAACCCATGTTATGTTGTATTTTAATTCATGAGTTTGCGCTTCCTCATTATAATATAATAAGCATGTTTGGCGTGCTGTCCGGGGGCGAGCCGGGAGCTTGACGGACCGGCTCGAACCCTGCGTGCCCCCCGCGTAGGAAGGCGCGGGACGAGGTGGAGAAGGGGAGGGGGAGGGATGCTAGAATGAGATGCGGAAGGGAAGGAGACAGGCGTATTTATTGTGGATTATGTTTGGTCTGGATTGGCTAACGAGATGATTGGAAAGTGGATCCAGCTGCGATTGATTATTCGAACGCGCTCCTCCTGAAATTAGTTTAATAACGTCACTTAATTTACTTATATGAAACAAAAATTGTAGATAGAAGTTCAAGTTTAATATTATCAATTTTATTTTAATTTATTTTGATGCTGCAGCAAAAACTATTAACCTCACATATATCAAATTAAAACATTATTTAAGACAAATGAACAGTCAGTAAATTGAGAATAAATAACAAGCTAAAAAAAAAAAAAACACATAATTTTGTTACCCATCTTATTAGACATTAGACATTATTTTCTAGGTGTACATGTATACACACTCACACACACATTGGTATTTGTGGTTTATGGGGACTCTCCAGGTGTAATGGTTTTAATTCTGTACAAACCGTATTTTCTATAACCCCACACCAACCCTACAACTAACACTACCCTAAATGTTTCTTAAGCCTTTTGAATTACTGGGACATAGGCAGTGTCCTCATAAACCACCTTCAAATTGCAATACCTCTGTCATAGCCATGCTATTATTATTATTATTATTATTATTATTATATATCTATATTTTTTTTTTTTGTTGTTGTCCCTGTAAACCAAACAAACCAGTATAAACACATGCAAGATGGCATTTAAAAATGGCTGTCTTTCATTTACTTCTTTTTTTTAAACTGCGTCTCGTCATGCATTTCTTAATATGTCACATTCATTAAAATAAAAAATAAAAACCCTGAAGGAAATGTTCTATTTGCATATTGACTGCCATTTAAGAATCTGCCAAGTCTCTGAGCTGGTGAGGACCAGTACAGACTCAACAGAGCAAACTATAAAAGCAGCACACCCCAATGTGTTTGTTACACTCGCATCAATCACTAGCGCTTCCTAACGACATATTCATTAACTTTTCCCAAACACGCGTCTTGATGATGAGCGTAGAAGGCACGTGTTTCTGGCAGCAGCTGTGGGGCTCTGCAGTCAGCACTTTGTGGATTTATGAGCAGTATTAATCAATCTCTCCTGAGCTGGAACAGATCTAAGACAGGATTGCAGGAATAAGTCAGTCCAACAGACGGGCTTGCATGTATACATGTGTTTTTGTGAGTTTGTGTACTATTATCAAGACTGGAAATTAATATGGACTTTTGAAGTCTCTTGGCCGCACACACACACACACACAAGATATTTGACAGAATGTTCCAGCTGCTCCTTTTCATGCAACAAAAGAAGAAGGTGTTATGCTTAGCACGTTAAAGTATCATAAAAGTAGTCCATATGTACAGTGGCCAAGAAAGCTCAGTGTGCTGCAAATCTAAAAAATGTAACAAACAAACAAAAAAAATACCTGCAAATTTAGAAGGCATCTTCATCAGCTTAACAGCAAACATTCACAACACAACCAAAAACGAATGTGGTGCAAATAGGCTATGCACAGAAACGTTTATGTGAATGGTTCATCCATCACGTTTTGGTTTGATTTTAAGTTCATTAAGTTAATTATAAGTTGTGTCTTGATGTTGTGGTGCTGCACAAGCATAAAGCAACACATGGTGAGCCATTCGGAATTAATGGGTTAATTTTTAAGGTGAAATGTCTTTTTTTGTACTTGTTCAGTTAATTAGAAGCAATTGGGACCAACCTGATAAAACAACTGGCAAGAAAGGCAAAGAATTATGAAGATTTACACATTTAGAAAAAAAAAAACGTTTTAGTAGGGTCGCAATGAATTATATAATCCTAGTTAATTTTGAAAGAAAAGAAAAAAAAAAAGTACACTTACATTAGATGAAGATTCAGGTTGTATCAGTAACTTAACAAAAGCAGTTTTGTTATATATGGAGTGGGTATCCTCATGGGGCAGCCATGTTGAAATCACATGACCATGCTGAATGCTATTCACTTTATCTCAGTTAACCCCTGAGACACTCGTCCTTGTGGAATAAATGAATCATGGATTCCTGAAAACAATGGCATTAGTAACTCATCCTGCATAATCACATCCCATTTGCTTCCTATAAGCAAACTGATTTATGAAATGTGTACCATGTTTATACAGGATACAATATATAGAAATAAATCACTATCACCATATGGCTTTCTGCAATCTTCAAATTTAATAATAAAAAAAGAAAAAAGAACATGTTTTTCAGGTCTCAATTTGCATGCACTGTGTTCATTTACAAGCATACAGCTTATGATATGGTGTTTCAGCGAGTGACTAGGTAGTGTGAAATGTGAAGACACACAGGCACTGTATCACCAGCTACACACTTGAAAATAAACACAGTGCTGCATGCCGCAGTTCACTCTGAAACCCACAGAGTGTTTATTTGCTGGTGAACCACATTGCATTGCATAAAAAGCTTAATGCTTTAATGTTTGAAAATGAAAAAAAAAATGAATCTTACTATTTAGGTAATATACATTTTATAATTATAATATATAAATATATGTTTACCTTTTATTAAAGTTATCCTAAAACCAATATCCACTTTAAATGTTGACTACTATATAGTGCAGCCCTGTATGTAGAAGAACCCTACAGAGACCACTTAGCAATACACATAGCACTATGCTAAAATAAACTCTGAACTTTCTTGAACTTTCTGAACTTTAACTGCACAGGAACATCATGCCATTGTGGCAACACATTTTCTGAATGCAAGTACTATGCAATTTTTAGATTTCAATCATATTGTTTTCACTGCATAATTACTGTATATTTGTTGTCAGATCGCGTGTGTGTTTTTTTCTCTCCTGAGATTTTAGCACAACAGGAGGTTCACTAAGCTTCTTTATTTGTTGTTCATGAATATTGGGTGGAAACACAACAGGAGGCTCTTCAGATTTTGTGTTTGTCTTTTGTGGAAATCCCTCAGTGATCAAGAATGGTAGTGGGTAGGAAATTATGGTGAGCGCTTAAAGAACCCCCTGCTGGAGGCAGTAGGGAACATGTGTCCAGCTGTCATATCCAGGTGCAGACTGCTTAGTGGGGGTCTCGGGTGGACCAAAAGGTAGCTTGCCATGGGATGGGGGATGGGGGAGTAGAAGACTTTGTGCAGACAGAACAGCAGGTTACTGCTTCATCTTTTCAAACATTACTGAGCAGTATTACCTCTTCTGCAGTGCCTCCTCCCTTTTTGTTCTTTTCATCATGTACTCGAATGTGTGCCAGTTTTAAGTGTGTAGATCAGGTTTTCCCAACCGGGGGGTTTGTGATGGAACTACAAAAGGTTACTGAGATTTTAATAGAAATGTTAATGCAAAATTTTACTTAATGAACACAATAACCTTTGGGATTAATGAAGTATGTTAACACCATTGTGTTTATTTAAAACTGTTAAGTGATTTTCTTCATTTTGGCACTAAAAATATGTCTACTGGTCTGAATAAGAGCACCACCAAGAGTCAGAATTAAGTAGAAACAAGAATAAATTTCTCATTTTACCCTAATAAATGCAGCACAGCCAAAACAGGTGTAACATTATGTAACGTTGTCTGTCTGGTCTTGTTTCATGTTTTGTCTTTCTGTTTTGCTTTCGTTTTGATTTCTCACGTGTTTTGACCTTATTTGGAGTTTCCTGCCTATGTGATTAGTAGTTAATTTGTTCTCAGCCATGTCTCACAGGTGTTCCCAGTTTCCCTCTTGTTTCCTTGTGTATTTAATCCATGTCTTTTGAGTTCTCCCTTGTCGGTCATTACTTGTGAATGTTTATTGTACACGTGTTTTTTTTCATGTTTCTGGACTCACCTTGGTTTTCTAGTTTGTTAAATAAATGTTTTGTTATTTTGTTCACTCGACGCCTCCATGCCATGCCTCCATGTTGAAATCTGAAAAACTGTGAGGCTCACCATAGTGCAACTTTTGCAAACGCCACAGATGTCCATGTTCAAACAAACACACAAAAACACTTCTTTAAGCAAGTAAAAGAGGAAGGTGTTCTTATAAATGAGCAATGGAAGCTTGGTCTTTGTACAGAATAGCAGAATTTATTAATCATCAAAGTATACTTATATAAACAAAACACACCATTGGAAAGCGGCAAAAATCTTTGACTAATGTTAATTACTTTTCTGTCTGTTTCTTCAATAATTTTCTTTCTATAGAAGAGAAATTGACATACTAGTGCATTCAGAATGAAAGCAATAGATTTTGAAAGGACATATGTTTTCCACATGCACTTTAGTTGTCAATAGAATGAAGTAATAAAACTAGAAATGGACAATTTGGGTTTCCTGCTGGGTTTAGCATCATCCCTATTCAAACACAACTTAAATTGTAACCAAAGTCTTCAGAAACATTTTTTTTTTTCTGTCACTTTCTGTGGATCCTGAGGCATTCCCTTGCTGACCTTTAAGATCCCTGAACTCTATTTTATAATTTTCCACAGTTTCTCTGTGATTTTAACTTGCATTTAGAATGTTGTCTTTAAAAATTGTTTTGTCTCCACATGTGCTCACATATTGCTCCATTACTTGAAAAAAAAATTTTCCCCTCCAAAGTGCTCGGACATCCATCAGTAGTAACATCTCTCTAGGGGCACAAGACTTATTAAAGTTTGACAGCCTCTAGTTTGGCTCATAAGTGTTTAGCTCACAAAAAGGTTGTGATCCTAGGTGATGATTGCTGTTTTGCTGTAATCTTCATTTTCTTTTGCCATACATTTCAGTTTGCATTAAATATTCATTAGGTGTAGTCGCACATTCAGTGAGGGAGTGTTCTAGCAGCTTTGCCACTTTTTCATCAAAGAACTCAAACTCTTGACACATTCATAAATGATTAAGCTGTATAGTTTCCACTTATTTTCGATGCAATCAGAAAAGACAGCCAAGCCATTTAGGAGCACTTGTTTATGTTTGCATTTTAGAGATTCAGAACGTCTGGTAATGGGGATTGTGCTGTCTAATTGTTGCATTGCACAACATCAGTCTAAGTGCATATCATTTTTATTATTGATCAACATTACGACGGCACTGGGTACAGTGAAAGAGCACTCTAAGACACCGGCTGCTGTTGATCCCTGGATGAAGTCATCTGCGGAAATCGATACGGCAGTCTGATGGAGCCGAGACAAAACCCTGGGCAATTTGCCATTTACTGGGCACAGTTTGAATCGGCTTCCTGTGAACCAAACATGCATTTGTTTGTTTAATTCATCTGTAGGAAAAAGGAATTCAAAAAACAGGTCAGTACAGGTCACAGTTGTGCTCTCCACAGGGAAGACTCCTTGCTCTCTCAATTCACAGCTCGCCAACACCAGGTAAGAAACCAATTTCTGTGTCGCCTTGAGCTCTCACAAACACTACCTGGAGTGACTGACCGACCCATTCATTTCAGCTCCGCAAGACAAGAGGGAAAACACACTTTGAAAAGAAATTAGGTTTCTTTCTCGCACTTCCATCCCCACTCAGTTCCTTTTCACAATACTTGTCACACATCCCTTGGCATGTGTCTCGTTTATCACTTGTGATCGAGTTGCAGCTGTGGAGGGATGTATGTCTCTCATTATAGGGCCTTTCAGATGTGCCCTGACAGAAGAATAATCCAGTATGAATCAATCATGGTACATTTAGAGACTTATTAGGAAAGCAAAGATGTTTCAGAGTGCCTGTCTTGAGTCTTTCGGTCAAGCTGTAAGGCCCCAAAGAACAGGAAAGGCAGAAGGAGTTAAGGTATTGTCAGTACTGTCTGAACTGTAATGGATTAAACTAGGACAGATGGGATGGACCACAAGGGAAGGGGTGGATCGACTTGTCAGCAGAGGAAGCTCAGTTCAGCCACCAGTGCCGGCTGAAGATGTTGGAGACAGTACTGCATAGCTCCAGAAAATTGCCTTTACCTTCTCTCTTGTGAAACTATTGATAAAAGTCACTCATCAAGGACTGCATGTGGCCTTCAAGTAGATTCTTTATCCTAAAAGTGTGGGCAAATGTCCAGGCTTGTCAAATCACACAGGGAAAAAAAAAGAATAAACTCTTAAATCAGTTCCTAGAAGACCAACACCAAGCCTGCCCAGAAACCGAGATATAATCAAAGCAGCTTAAAACAGCAAGCTACATGCAATGTAGACAGCTGTGATGATTATTATGGAGTTATACTTCGCAAGAATAAAAACTATGTTGTGAGGATGAGAACAAACAACTGTCTAGTTGCATCTTCTTGTCTTTGCAAAGGTCAAAATAGGTAACAAATAGATGGCATCATTTATAGTTGTAAAGTTCACATTTTTCTAGAGAAGGGGTGGCCAACTTCAGTCCTGGAAAGCCTTAACCCATAGACCCGGTTAGTTTGTTCAGATGTGTTTGATTAGGGTTGGAGTGAAACTCTGCAGGACTGTGGCTCTCTGGGACTATGTTGCCTACCTCTGCTGTAGGGGTTGCACTGACAAAATTAATATTCAGGGCTTTGTGTTCACACAGAACATTTTAAGTAAACTTTGCTGGCAACGTGTACATCTTAGATGGTCTGTAATCATTTACAAATGTCACATAAAAGCAAGTATCCTGAAACAAGCCTACACTGTTAAAAAATCCATGTGAAATCTACAGTAATTTAATGTGTTTGTGCACAGGAAATGTAGTTTGAGGCAAAATTGCAGTAGTGTAAGAAGTACTGTGAGTGTCACAGTAACTAGCAATGTCAGTAGCTTTGTATTCTAGAAAACAATTATGTACTATAGAAAATCATAGTAATTATCAATGTATTTTAGGAAACACAGTAAGCATTTACTCACTGTAGAAAATTACAGTAACCAACAATGTGTCAAAAAAAACAGTAACCAACAAAATACTACTACATCCAACTTTTTTACGAGAGCGGGCATGACTATTTGTCACTTTCAGTAATGTTACCTGTACAAAAACAGCCCATTATACTGCTTCATACAAACTTTTAATCATTACTATATTATTTTATCAGTATAATAATCATAACAGGCAGGGTTTCCAGCCAATGACTGCATTTATTTTGACCTCACTGTAATTCAGTTACAAGAAGCAAATGTATTATTTAATTAAAAAAAAAAAAAAAAAAATTAAAAACAGACCAGAAGGTCATCAAGATTTTTTTGTTTTCAACAAATCTAGTGAAGAATGATTAATGAAGTTTGGTATAAGGATAAGCAGTTAACTGTGACTGTTGATCAATTAATATGTATATTTAAATCATGCAACATGCATTATTTATTTCTTTTTCTTTGCTGTAGTTCTTTCCCACTTGCTGCTAGTTAATTACTGTGAATATCAGTTTTTTACAGTATAATGTCACCCAGAAGCTAACAAGCGAGAGCTGACAATCTACAAGCAGTATATTAAACTCTTTTTGCACCTACTTGACTATTTTTTTGAATGACAATCATAGTCGATTTGTAAAAATCAGTAGTAATGAAAATCCAGCTCCCTACACTTACTTTTCATTTGAGACAAAGTTTAATGGTTCACAGTTGTTCTATGTCAGTCAGGTTCTGATAACTTGAGAAACACTCTCCTCCCACCAGTCAGACTCTGCAGAAGGATGTTTAATTGCAGTTCTCACTTCTTGAGTCTGCCCTTATGACTTCAGTGTGGTCTCTCTATTTAGAGAAGCAGGGATCTGATCCCCAATAGGAGGCATTTCCAATTACAGTCGATGACCTTTCTTATTTGTATCCTGTTCCCTGGTGTTGAAAGAAGATGATTTGTTGTGACATGATACTAATGATATTCGTCTGCTGACATTCCATGCTGGATGGATGTGATTATGCACTAGCGACTATGATTGTTATTCTCAATTTCAGTCTGACAGCATCAGCACCACGGACAGCAGCTGATAGTAGCAATTGGGCTCAAAAAGCTCAAGCGACAAATGGAGGGGTCTGTTCACGATAGAGTGGCGGCTGAGGGTGGAGAGGGGTGCGAGAGAACTGATGGGGTCACACCGGGTGTCATTCGGTCACGACATCCATCAGTGGGTGGAGGGAGAAACAGACACACGAGTCCCTCAGCACTTGAAGATTCTTCACTTATATTGCTGTGTCAGTTGTCCCACTCTGCAGGATATTGCTTTATTCAGCACGTCAGCTGTGATTTCCCAAACCGCACATTGAAAAAGTCCAGTTTCATGTCAAAAAATGTGCCTGGAGTTTTGTGCAAATAACTGTAAGCCTTAATGTGCTATGGACTTGCCACCTGGTATGTTTAATTAGTTCTCACCATTGTAGGCTAGTAGTGAGCAAAACGCAAACGTATTGATGCAAAAATGCTTTGCTTTTGAGTTGGACAAAGTCACAAGGTATGTTTCAGAGGAGCGCTTTTCACCATTTTTCGTTTGTTTGTTTTGTTAAATAACAAACTGGTTTTATTAAACCAATTATAAAAAGGTGTCTTCACCATATCAGCTTAGCCATAAGGAACATCAGGACTTTTCCCAGTGGACTGGTCAATTTATAGGCCAGTAACTGTACTTAAATGCAATCAAATGTATCCTTTTTCTTAAAAAATGGACCACCTTGATTTTTTTGCACGTAGCATTTTTGAAGAACGTTTGATTTACTGTTTTATCGTTGTGCTATTTCTTTGTAAAAAATGACATCCAGTGTAATATATATATATAAATTCGTACATCAGGCAATGTTGGTATACACATATTGGAGGGTCACCTACTGGGTATTGTGATGAGCCGGTATTTGTCTTCTGACAATTTGTACTCTCTGTCCATCTCTGTCACCCAAAGCATGCTGGGAGCTGAGAATGAGTTAAAACTATACTATTGTAATTGCAAATCTGATTTAAGCCTACTTGGAAAACCTTCAAGAAGTTGTTAAGACCAGTTGTTTTTAGTTGACTTAGTTAACCTTAATAAAGTGGATATTATCACTTCATTATACAATTAAATCTTAGTACCGATATATACAACTTTAGTTTACCTCTGCCCCTTCTTATTTTCAGCTATTCAAAGCACATCAGAACGTGGGTCAACATACTTTTGCATATTGAAGTGCATTAGTCTGTTTTGTGCCAGAGCTGACTAACTAAATGATAAAATGCAATCTCACTGCACATAATAATCTGCAATCAGTGAATTGGGTGAGGGTGGGGGTGGACGTGAATGGAATAATGTTCCTCTAGAAAAACTCAAAGCAAAGTCGTCTATTAAAAGCACTGATTGCTCAATGGAGAGCAAGACAAGAGGGTGAAGGGATCACATATTGCAAAAGTCCATGTCTCTTTTTATTCTTACATCTCTTTCCCTGTAGAAAGGTCTCTATTTAATTGCTAAAACCATGATCTGCACTCACGATAGTCTTCTTTTAACATTTTATTTTACATTTTTCACCAGAAAACTTTCTGGCTCAAGGCCTTCTTCAATCATTCAATCACTTTTATTTATATAGCGCTTTTAACAATACAGATTGTACCAAAGCACTGAACATTATCAAATAGGAGAACAGAGTGATGGTAATGTATAATGACGGGATTAAACTATTTATTTATTAAATGCAGAGACGGTCTCTGTAATCAAAACGACGATGATCACTAGAAATTTGGTGCCCCCAACTAAGCAAGCCAGAGGTGGCAGCGGCAAGGAACCAAAACCCCATCCTTGAGAGAATGGAGAAAAAAAAACCTTGGGAGGAACCAGGCTTAGTTGGGGCCAGTTCTCCTCTGGCCGGACACCCAGCACCTAATTTCCAGTTCAATGTTAAGCGCATGTCAGATTGCGCAAAGGACTTATAGTGTGTGTGTGTGTGCATTTGGTTCCGGTGATCTGTCCACTGGGCTCATCTAGGTGTTCTGGTCTCTGATGAAGATCATCTCATTGTGCTGATACACCATCTGATCTGGATACAGACTGAGAAACAGAATAAGAGAAAGACAGACTAATATTAGCGTAGATGCCATTCTTTTTATGATGTAACGAGTACATTGTGTGTTAAGGGGAGTGTTCCC
>JAUMHE010000024.1:569048-603285 GCA_032359235.1 Enteromius mattozi
AAAAATGCTGTAAAATGAGGATGCTTTCAAAAATAATGCCATAAATAGATTTAATTTATCAATTAACTTCTATTAACAAAATCAAATAAATATTTGGTATTACAGCTTTTGGTAAAGCAGCGCCGACGCATCCATGCTGAAATCCTTAAAGGGGACCTAAAACAGGTTTGGCCAATCTCATGTTAATCTTGAGTACCTATAGAGTAGTACTGCATCCTTCATATCTACAAAAAGTATTTCGTTTTATCATATTTATAAAAGAAAGATACAGCTTTACAATTCTCTCCAAAAAAGCCGAGCTCCTGGAGCCGTGCTGTGTGGGCGGAGCTAAAGAGTGACAAGCACTTGAGCGAGATCACCAACAAAACACAGACATGATGCCATTTAACTTACTGTCTGCAGTTCTGAATCATGACCGGGATCTTTTAAAGCTGAGACCGCTCCATCTTTCAGTATCAAACAATGTGCAAATCCAGCGTCGAACTGGGGCTTGTTTCTAAAACGTTCGCCTGAATCGCCTTAAACATAGGCCTACTTCCCGTGCAAGTCCATTGCAGTGCAGCTGAATGATTAGCGCAATCTTGCTCTCCCTGGTCCATGCCTGCGCGGGTGCGTGCTTCCTGGAGAAATGCCCATATAAGGAGTTCCATCCTCGACTACGTAATTAAGATAAACAATATAAAAAAACTGTCCAAAACTTGTACAAACCCGGAAGTAAAATTGTTGGCACATATGTCCCAATTGTTTTTTAAACGTTGTCCATGTGTAGCATGAGAATCAAACTTTTTAACAGTTTAAACAACTCTGAATGCATGACCGTCCACGTTACCCCTCTTTTAAGCACGTAGGTCCTTGTCTTCTACATCAATTTCACTTTAACTTCTGATTGCACACATTGCTTGAACCTCTGGAAAAATAACAGAGCACTAGAAGTATTTCACTATCATGATATTGTAAAAGCTAATGGTATAATGTACAAAATAAAACAGAAAAATCTACAATTTAATGTATGGGAGACAAAGCCAACTGCAGCAATAGGCATCTTACTTTTCTTCTTGTGCTTTCTTGTGTAATGATGTCTCTCAAATGTGGTGGATGTTATCACTTTAGGCTCAACAGTGGAAGTCTAGACATGATCTTCATTGCAAGACTGCTGCAATAAAAATGTAGAGAGCAGCACAAGGATCTGGCATTTATAGATCTAACCAATGCATTTGACAGTCAATAGAGAGCTGCTGTAGGATGTCATCAGCAGCATTTTAACTCTGTTTTAACAGAGGTCTTGTCAAGTCTTTCATCTAAGTTCACTACGTCCTTTCAGACTTTCTTCATTCTCAGCTACAAAATCAATGATGTTGAACAATTTATGTATCTGGACAGTATTCTCACTTCCAGATATGACCTTCATATGATCTTATGAAATTCAACGCCAGATTAAACAAGCCTCTTACTCTTTTGGTTGGGTGTTCCTAAATTGCAACTTGGCCTTGTCAAGCAAGATTGGAGTGTACAAAGCAATTTGCCTGTCTGCTGTTTTGTATGGCTGCGAACCTAGACCCTGTATTGCCAACATATTGAAGCACTATAAGCCTTGTGATTGTGCTGGGTTGGTTACAGCTGCTGTATGGTGAGCTCCAGGAAGGGCAGAATACTGTGGGCCACTCCAAAAAAAAAAAAAAGATAACTTATGTAGATCACCTGAAATCTATAGTGAAGGCTTGTGGCATCTCAGCATTTCCCTTGAAGATCTGGCAGCTGAGAGAATCCACCTGTAAGTCTGTAAGTGCACATGTGGAAGTCCACTGGTCTTGATGCCGGGAAAGTGGTCATGACCCCAATGGCAGAGGAAAGCCACCACAGCAAGCATGCTGCTGTACTTCCCAAAGAGTGGGTGCATCTGTGCCTACAGAGTTCTGTCTCCATAATCATTTATACAGTATGTCTACTATAAAACAATAGCCATGCATCATCTTCGTCAGAATACATGGACCTCCAATAGCTTAAAACCATGTTTAATTTTAGCAAGGGAGTTTAACATCAAACACATTGCAACACTTGACAAACACTCTTTACACCTTAGCAATAACCAACCACAATGCTAACATCAACACAAAATTTTTGTTAGCCAACTATGGTTTCAAGTTCTGTTGAACTCCATTGGTTACGACAGGACTTGTGAGTTGTTTTTGTGAGCTGAGATGTTGTTGTGTATATGTATATATATATATATATATATATATATATATATATATATACACACAACAACACATTTTATTACATAAACAGTTTTATATAGAAAATACTTAACTTTGGAGGGCAGCATATGTCACCTCCAATATTGTAACATTGATTTAGAACTTAAAGTAATAGTTCAACCAAAAATTAAAATTACAACATAAACTACTCACCCTCAAGCCATTGTAGGTGTATTTGATTTTCTTCTTGCTTCCTGCTCTGGTTATTTTCCACGAGAGCACTGAGTTCCGGCGTCTTGGCTGACTTATGACTCAATATACGGCATATGACGTAAGTTACGTCATATGTCGGCCAAAAAGCTGTAACTCTGTGCTTTCACGGAAAATAAGTCACGTAAGTCAGTTATTTATGTTATAATTTTAAAACTATAATTATTTTTGTCACAAAAAACCATCGATCTGCTTCAAAGGATATGTGATAACCCCCCAGAGGCGTAAAGGTTAGTTTTACGACACAGTACTTGAAAATACCTAGCTAACAGGTAACGTTCCCAGAACATTCACTAATGTTCTTTAAAAGTTCTGTAAATGTTAGTAAATGTGTTCGTCTGAAAGAAGAAAGTCATAAACATCTTGGATGGCTTGGGGGTGAGTAGATCATGTTGTAATTAAATTTTTTGGGTGAACTATTCCTTTAAGAAGGTAAGTCAACTCAGAGTTCAGATTTGTTGAACCTCCTTTCTGGAATACACCCCAGATGCTGAAGGCTATAATGAGATGTCTGTTGACAGCTGAGCTCTGTTTTTGACAAAGCCGGAAAAATCAGAAGGTTCCAACCTAATTATCACAGCGGATTTCCCAAAAGGACTAATCAATATTCATAACACAGCATCCTCTATTCACGTACACATGGTGTGGATTTTGTTTATCAGATAAACAGGCATATTGAAACTGAAGCGATATGTATTACCCTCTGACTTGCCCCAGACCAAAGCCACAGTTGCCCCCTGCCTTTGTGCCAGACGGTGTTTGTGACCGGTGCGATATCAGGCTGATTGGTAAACATTCTGTTGTCTGTTATGATGACCCTTAATCTGTTCCAGCTCCCCTGGCTGCGTGGGGACACACCTGAGACTGGGCTCTGCAAACCTGCTGATAAGAGTGTGTGAAATTGTGTCTGTTTGCATCAGCAATAAAGGCCTTTCTGTGTATTACACAGATGGGGAAAGAGAGCATCCAAGCATGACTGTACAATGAGTCTGCTAATTACTTCATTCCTGAGGAGGAGGAGGAGGAGAAGGGGGGCGTCTGTGTGATCAACAAGAGCTGCTGTATTAGTAGTCGGGGGAATCGAGACACATGGATCAAGTCAGATGAAAATAACAAGCAGGGTATGTTATCGATTCAAGGTATGATTCGAAGACCATCGGCTCTATGCATTAAATGAACATAGGACTGACAGTTGATTTGACTTGTGATTATGGGAGAAGCGAACTGTGTTCTGAGCTGATACCACCACTATTGGTGTTTCTAGGATTTTCTTTTTCCCTAATATTTATTTGTTGACAATATGTAATGTTGACCATATTAACATTACAGTGTAATTGAGAGCTATGAATTTTAACATCTATTAAACTTTAAAAAATAAAAACTTCTTCTTAAAGTGAACTTAAAGTAATCTTCTCATAAACCCATTTATAACAAATGTCATATTTATGTGCCCTTCAGCAAGTAGGACATATACTGAAATTGAATAAAATGATTAAACACTGAATGCTAAATTAAATATAGATGAATCATTAAAGCTGCAAAAGTTATTGATTTCCCTCTTTTTTGCTATTACTTTAGGAGCTGACACTGCTGAATATGATGCAGATGACACGCATACTCATAGTTAATTTGTACTTTAATATGAAACAACTTCAGTGCTACAGTGTGTGCCACCAAATTTGTGTGTGCAGTTGAAGAGTATGTATAACATATCAGTCTGACGTAGCCAGACCTTGAGACTGACGGCTGAAGGTCTAGAATTCATGGCAGCTTTCATTGGCCAAGACCTGCCCATGAGGCAGTTTGACCGAGATGTCTAACAACCAATCATAGTTTGTAGACATGTTGTTACAATAACAGACCAGTGTGTAAAACTCTTGGATGTTTTTTAAAGATTCTATGCCAAAAACTTAAAGTATTTCACATACCTTTGAAAATCGAGCATTTCTTTAATCCTGATAAGCGCTCGTCATTGCAGCTGCAAACGCAATGGCTTTCTTCTATTGTGAAGGGGGTTCGGCTTCATGGCATCTTTGTTTCCAGGCAGAAGATTAAAGAACATGACACACACATCTCCCGGAAATGCTGTATAATTCAACCAATCTGATAAAGACTTTAAAAATCATGAAGTGTTTCCAAGTTTGTGTGCCATATGCATCGGACGTTTAGCCAACGGTCCGTGGTTGTTGCTTCTGAGACATATGCATACATACATATGTGTAAATATAAGCAACAACCTAAAAATTATCCTAACTACTCACTTCACCAGAGCAACACCTGCCATTAAAACCGCTCAGAACTTTTTTGCTGCAAAACAATGGAAGAAAAGTTGTCATTCCACCATGCACAAGCAAATACCACTCACAATTTCATCAGAAAATGTACAAATGTAGCTTTCCCTGTTTAAACAATATTTGTCATGGCAGAAAAAGAACACTGAATTGAGAATTGAACAAATGCAAACAGAGTGAGAAAATACATTTATTGGACATAGTACTGCCTACGAACACTGAATAAGGATTTCCGTATTATAGTGTGTCGACACCTTGGCAAACCACAGCTGTTGTGTGTAAAGTAGCTCGGCCCATAGATGGTCAGCAGTCGAGACGAAGCCCAGTGGAATTATACAGCTCGTTTGGCTTCCTAATACACGGTCAGCCTTTGAGCAATTACTTTGCTTTGTTCCGTCACCCTCAAATGATTTTCTTTTGCCTTGCTGCTTTGAGTATTATTAACTCCTTCACAAAGAATTATTTAGTCACCTTGAGCATCTGGAAAGTAGCGCTGAAAGTAATTATCAAATAGGGTCCACTTAATTTTTAATTGACTCTCTTGGTTCATTGCCCCAACTTTGGTACGCTTGTCAAAAGTACCGCTGTTCTTTGTGACCCTTCCTGTCAAAGTAGAGCTTGTCAACTTCCAAGAAATTTCATTCCCTGTGGTGAAAAGGAAAGGTAGGGGAGCAGCAGAGAGAAAGAGAGAGAGAGAGAGAGAGAGGACGACGGTGCCATTTCAAAGCATTAAGCTTCACACGTAACTATCAGCGCATACTCTGCCATATCCTGCCCTGTGTGTGATCTCACCCCTCACTGTGAGAAAAGCTGTGATGTTTCTCATGAGAACTCATTTCTTTCTCACAGACATGCAAATAAAGAAAGACGATTTCGGGTTATCTTCTGTTCTGTGGCTGCAATAGATAACTTTACCTTTGCAGTGTTGCTCTTTAAAATAGCATTTCTCTCAACAGTTTAGATAAAACAAAGCTTTTAATGTTTTAAATCTGTAATAAGTGGCCTGATTTTACAGTAAGCTTGCAGCATGAGGACAACATAACATTATTTTTTGTTTATTCAAAATTACAATTTTATTTATTGATATGCATAACAAACTTAAGGACAAATGTAACAGATATATCCATATTTCTACAGTTGATTAATAATGGTACAATAAGTTAAATTTTGCATTACAAGTTTTCTGAAATGTTGTTTAAATATGTAATAAGGTATTATCTCATTAAATATGCTTTCATGCATACACTGAAATGTCCAAAAAAAATAGACAAAGCCAGATTTACTTATTTATTATTTATTATAATATTATTTTCATCACTCTATAAATCAGAAACTACTGTCAACAGCCCAAAATAAAATAAAATTTCACCTTGTTTTTAAGAATAAAATGCTATTTAAATGCATTAATAAAAATGTAAAGTCTGTTGTATGTAAGTGCTACTGATTTTTGGCTCAGTGCATAAGGCTAAAAAAAAAAATAAAAATACAATAAAGTACCCACCCATAAAATATGCATACACTTAAATATACAGATGCATAAAGTGAAATAAAATAAAACGTTTTTGTAATGTTTCTTCACAAAAGTCTAAAGGAAGACATGGAGGCAAAAATCTCAAATATGCCTTAATTTAATAAAAAAATATATAAAAAAAACAATGCCAAAATATTTGAAAAGCATTATTATTATTATTATTATTATTAACAGTAGCATGGATTGGAAAGTCACATCATGGCAATAAACAAACAATTTCAATCAACAGCTGAAAAAACATGATAAAAGAAAAATCAGTAAAAGTTTTTTTGAAGAAGAAAAAGTTTGAAAGAATATTTAACTATTTTTTCTATTTTTCTCTTAAAAAAACAAAAAAAAACAAATTATAGTCAATAATGAGAAGAATGTTTATAACCAAAGAGTTTTCGTTCCTATTGATCTCCATTAAAAACACAAAAGGCAAAATAAATAAATAAATAAATAAGTAGATAAATATAACTCAATGGGAATCAAAGTCTTGCTACCAAAATGTTATCAAAAATAAAAAAAGTTTTCATTTTTGAGTAGACTTTGCATTTTAGTATTTGCTTTTTTTGCACTTGAATTCAAAAAGTTATAGAATAGTGCACTGAGATATTTTACCTCTGAAGATCAAGAAACATTTGATTTCTCGAGATGTGACTCTTTTATGGTTCCTTTTATTCAGATCATGCAGTGTGTGAAAAGATATTTGCAAGGCATATTGCTTTGTTTGTGTGAGATATTATTGGCCCGTAAAATGACAAATATTTGTTATGAGATGCACCGAAGATAACAGTGTTACCGCGAATGTTTGCAGCAGGATTGGTATTGCAGGAGGAGTCTGACAGGAGCTCCCAGTACCTTCTGTTCATGTGGAGGGATATTTGATTGGAAGTCTGATAAGTGAGATAGAATCTGTGCTTTGGGAAATGAATTCTATTCCTGAAGACTCACAACATCATTTCATGTGTAAGCAGCTCCTTTATAGTCACAGACCTTGCTCACAGGCCCAGTCCCCCATCAGGGAATATTATATATTCAGTATTAAATAATATAGTACAACATAATGTAGAAAGATCACAAGTATTCCTGCTGGGAGGATAGAAAGCGATAGAGAAGTGATCTATTCCCTCTCTAATACGCATTCAAATTTGAGATGGCTATTTTAGGCACGATGCAGACATAATATTTATGAGGAATTTCAAATTTTTGAAGTTACTCTTCTGATCTGTCTGTAAACATATTCCAAGCTGATTAATGTTTTTCAAAAACAAAGATATTTGAAGTGGAAAGAAGAATGCTAGACATTTATTTTAAGCTAGTGAATTAATTTAAGACTGTGTGTGGTCCTTTTAAAAGGGTCACATCATGCGAAATTAAATTTTCATTGATCTTCTGAGATAAAAGAGCTCATTGTTGTATGAAAACATACTTTAACTCTCAGAACTCAAATCTCTCCAGTGCAAAAACAACAGTTATTGACACTAAAATAAAATATGACTTCTGTGCTTATGTAACTGACTCACATCAGACAAAAGAACACGATTGCCACATTCTCACATCAGCTACACCTATTCTGTTCAAAAGTGTGGTCTGCTCATTTATTCACAGAGAGATGAAAAGCAGAAAGCTTTTATATCAGATACTGTTATATCTAAGCACCAGACAGACTAATGATACAATTAAAATGTGAGAACGATTGTTAAACCTTCTGTTGTTGCTTTTGGTCTAGCACTTACAGCTCTGCATATTTTTTTTATTTATTTATATATTTTTTTTCAATAACTTACACTAAAAAGACAGGTCACCCAAAAATCACCCCTCAATGAGATTTTCTATTAATTATACTAATGCCATCCAATATTTAGATTACCTTTTCCTTCAGTAAAACAGTAAAGAAGATTTTAGCTGAAAATGTGATCCTTGGTGATTCATAGAATGCACTCAAAGAAGAAAAAAAGGAAAGAAAGAAAGCATATAGGCAATGCAAAATGAATACCTCCAGGAGATACATTGAAGATATAGTCTTAAGTGCACAATAAGGGGTAGCGTTTGAGGAGGGAAGGCCTCCAGAGCGGCGCCCTCTCCGAGACCCACAACGGAGCAGAAAGCACGGAAGGCCATGGCAGGCTCATCTCCGTGGCCTTGTCCTCGACCCTCTGCCCAGCCGCTGACTGAGGCTCCACTACCCCCCAGACCTGGGAGGTCCACGGGCCAGTGTTAACATGCCCCGAGACGGAAAAACTGGAGGATGTCTGAGGATGTCCAGCAGGATCAAGCTCGCAGAACACCCAGGCATATTCAAAAAGGGAGGTATTTGCAGGATAGGGTGAGGAAGCAAGCTGTGAGAGGGGGTAATATTG
Source organism: Enteromius mattozi (assembly GCA_032359235.1). Lineage (NCBI taxonomy): Eukaryota > Metazoa > Chordata > Actinopteri > Cypriniformes > Cyprinidae > Enteromius > Enteromius mattozi. The sequence continues at coordinate 577,681 of JAUMHE010000024.1, forward strand.
GGAGCCACACCCCCCCACCCCCCCAAAAAAAAAAAAAAAAAAAAAAACTCTTCAAAACGAGGGACAGAAAAACATGGAAAAAGAACAACAACAATGCTTACTGTTGTTTGGTCCACTGTTCTGTCATGGTGCACCATGCACGGAATGAGGAGATATATTGAGGTAAAGTAAAACTACTGGTCTGTGCAAGAATCCAAATATTATTAGCGATACATCATTATCATTTAATGAGTCACCAAGGACCATGGTTTCAGCTAAAAATCTTTGCAGTACTAAACCTATTATAAATTAACCTTATGTGCAGCGATAAGGACATTAAGACATAATTTCCTTTAAAAGTCCACCCAAATATCCACAGGACATCCTGTCTAATCCTCACAGTCCTGCTCATTAAATTCATGGGTCAAATATGAATGACTGAAGAAGATATATAACAGAACACCGATCATACAGGCATTTACTAGACTCTGCTCTGCCTCAACATGAATTATATAACCAAACAAAGTTCAGCGTGGGAAGGTCAGATGAATAATGAATAATGCTGCTCCTCTGGCCTGAGAAAAGGAACCTGATTTACTGTATGCTGTATTTAGTGGAATCATCAACTAACTTTTATATTCCAGACAAACTCGATCTAATCTTGTTGAACACTGATTCTCAGTGCTACTAATGACAGAAGAACGAACACAACAGCGAGATGTTGGCACTTTGTTTCGATGAGCATCCTAGCATGAGAAGCCCTTTTGATGTTTACAGAAAATAAGAGACGTTAACATGCTGCCCTCTGTGTGGATGGTGGAGTCTCATTCAAGCTCTTGGAGATAGCAGAACAGATGGAATTATTTATTGTGGTAAAATATTTATCTGTCCACAGTGGCATGTCACACTGTATTCAGCGCACCACCAAGGTGAGCTGTTTACAGAATACTCTAGACTATTTACACGTTATTGCTATTGTCATAACAATTGATACTATTATGTTGGCCCTTGCATTTAGCATCAGTCATGCACTTAAAGTAGCAATTATAATAATAGTAGCTTTATGCAGGGATGAGCATGTTGCAGCTGTAGATAACTTTAAGCATTAGGGCCACATTACAACAATTTGCATTGGGTTCTGTCTTTCTTTCTTGTTACTTTTAAAGCATCTTCATATATTGTTTTATCATCTTAAAATATTTTATTAAGACTTTGAGGTCTTCTTATGCAGATTTTTGACATTAGTATAAGACAGAAGAGACCCACAATGACCTCAAAATCTGGATACTTTTTAGCAACTGAAAAGCTTTTAGATTTTGATTATTAATTTTAAAGGGGTCATATGATGCGATTTCAAGTTTTCCTTTCTCTTTGGAATGTTACAACTGTTAGTGCAGACTAAAGTCTCAAAACCAAATGGATATTCTTTATAAAAGTTATGACTTGTCCACACCCCCCTAAAACAACTAGTTTAAACACGCCCCCACTTTTCTGCGTCAAAGAGTAGGTTTATTTTCATAACACCACCCAAATGTTTACGCAAAGAAAGAAGGCAGAACTATTATTCTAGCATTAGTGTTGCTGCTGGTGCCATGTTCTGGAGACGCTGTGTTTCGTTGTGAAAGTGAAACTACTTTTGCACTTCCAAAAGAGGACACAACTAGAAACCAGTGGTCAAGTTGTATTTACAACACTGTTTCAGAACAGTTCAACACAGATATTAGATTGTGTTAAGTGCATTTGCTATAGACTATAAAGTCGAGCAATTTCAACTCTACTTTTTAAGAGTGATGAGCTTTGTACAAATTGACTCATTTCAGGAAGGCGGGGCTTAGAGGAGAAACAATAATGTACAGTATGTGGAAAATAATGTGTTTTTTTGAAACTTAAACTGCATAAACATTGCATTACACCAAATACACAAAATAATGTTCTTTTCTAGCAACATCATATGACCTCTTTAAGGGTTGAATTAATTAGGTTTTGGAAACCACACATAATTTCATAATAATAATAATAAACACAAGCTAAATTAACTGAAATTCAATGCAGTATTATTATTATTGTTGTTTAATTTTAATGCAATATCATCAAAGACTTCACCGTCCATAAATAGCATAAGATACACTATAAGTACACTATTCTAGGTGCTCTTGTGCATAAATTATTTTCCAGCATGATGCCTCTGGATGTGTTATCGGTGTGTTTTAGTGAGTCTGTAGGATTAATCTGCATGCATGAAGCTAAATGGATTGAAAAGTTAATGCTGTCAGCCACATGCGAGACAGACACGAGATAGCAGGTGGTGTGATACTGCATTCTCAGAAAATAATAAAGCCAGAGAATGTGCTCATATGGCAGTACACCTCAAATAACACCCTATATCCAAAAAAGCCTGTATGGGAAGCTAAACCAACATGAAGGATAAAAAGGTGACAATTACAGGCTGTCGAGTGACTTTTGCCATCTGCAAGCCGAGCAGTGTGCAAGACACAAAGGACCCCCAGCCAATGTGAGCGTGAAGCCTGTAAATGTGCAATTAAGTGGCAAATGGCTCTTGTGTCGAGAAGCATGATGGTAGCCGAGGCATAACACAGATTCCACAGACCGTTCCGGAAGGACGCAGGGGACGTGCTGAGCACTTAGTGTTTCTCCTGCGTGCAACAGTGAGTGGTCTGCATCTATTCAACTCTGCGCTTGAGTTTCCTGGCATGCTTTCTCGCTTGTGAACCCAGACATGTTGGAGTAAACAGAAAATGCCTGGTGTTTGCCATAACGCCTCCTGTACGTCAAATTCAGACGTCTGACATCAAAATGGTGCAACCCAACCCACATGTAGTTACTTATATATTGTCCTCATGAATTACTGATAAAATGAGGAAAATGTGGAGGCCGCCATTAAAATGCCAAAATATAAATAGTAGCTGTCAAAGTAACCCATGATTAGTATGAATTATATCATTTTCCCATGTTGTTTCCTAGACCTGTAGCAACATGGTGACCATTCAGTAGCCACTAAAACTTTATAATCCCAACCCATGAAACCCACTGGTTATTTAAATAAATGACTTTGTGCTCATAAAGTTTTCACTCTGTTGACAGGACAAATTTGCATATATTTATTATATATATACATATATATTAATAAAAAAATAAAATAAAAAAGGTCTATTACTCTTTACTTTTGAATAAATAAATAAATAAATAAATAATTCAGATATTATGACCCTACTCATTTTTATGAATGTGTGTATAAATAGGGTTGTGATGTGTATAAGTGAAAACTGCGTAGCACAAACACAGCAAAAATACTGTATGATATGCAAGCGAAAACTGCATATTATATGAACACCAAACACGTGCTTGTTATATATACCTCAAAGTCCATTTGTACAGTCATATGGGTTTGGAGTGACATGATACGTAAATGATGACAAACTTATAAGTTTTGGTTAAACAATGCCTTTACATAAAGTCTCATTGGTGTATATGAGCATTTTAGTGCATTTCATCAGGGGAAATAATGTGAACCATTTAAATTCAGAGCATTACATCCATATCACCAGCTCGTTTAGCGGAGCTATCTATAGAAATGCACTGTCATGATGAGTCTAATTTCCTCTCCTCATTGTCAGTTTAAGTCTGAAATAACTTACCAGCAAAGTTTTTTAGCCAGCCATGACTCAATAATTAGTTCTAAAACTTCTGACTGCTACAATGCATATTTTCATTCTGTTTACACTGTCCTTTCTTCTGCTCATGTTTAAGTGTTTGAGGACTGTGCTAATAAGCATTGACCTCAGGAGCTGAAGAGGCAAAACCACCACACAATCAACTTTAGAGAGGAAGTCATGGCCTTTGTGACAATGTAAACAGTTTCAAGCCAGAGAGCTGCTTCACTTCCTATACCATTTAAATGTATGCTCATATAAATTTGAACAGGTTCAACATGGCGTGCTATTTGTAAGCCATTTTCTCTTTTGTTATCAGATGCATCTGCATCTGAAACGAGATATTCAGCAAGGAAAACAAAAAAAATGAGTAGCACTTGATTTATTTATTGGATAATGAAAAGTGACATTTTATATACCACAATGGAGTCAAATGCAAGGGAGAGGAGATCATGGCCGATGATAAGCATGAATCTTGACCTTTTGTCTGAAGCCTGGGTGTGAGAGGGTTCTGGATTCCAAGGATGGGATCTGATTCCAAGGATGTACCTCAGTCACATGAGAGGTTATTTGAGTTGGCTTTCTATCAACATGAATCAGTTTGGCCGTTCTCTTCTGGCCTCCATCACCACCATTTGCTTGCAGAACCACCATTCACAGGATGTTTTCTCTTTCCCAGTAGATCAGCAGTTTCTGAAATACTCATACCTGTCTGTCTGGCACCAGCAACCATGTCACACACAAAGTCAATTAAATCACCTTTCTTTCCCATTCTGATGTTTGTGTGATCTTCAGCTAATCGTCTTCACCACACAAGACATTTATACAGGTTTGGAACAACATGAGGATGAGTATTTTCATTTTTGTGGACTATGCCTTTAACAGCGGGGTTCAAGAATTGACCATGCAGTATTTTTATGATGTGCATCTGTAATTATTTCTCTAAAGATATCCTCAAGTCCGCGGGGGCAGTCGTGGCCTAATGGATAGAAAGTCGGACCTGTAACCCAAAGGTTTGACCCACTTTTGAGTCCCAGGTCAGGCAGGAATTGTAGGGGGTGGGAGTGGATAACCAGCGCTCGCTCCACCTTCAATACCATGACAGAGGTGAGACCCTTGAGCAAGGCACCATTCCCCCAACTGCTCCCCAAGCGCAGCAGCACTGGCTGCTCACTGTTTTGGGTGTGTGTTCACGGTGTGTGTGCGTGGTTGATTACTTCTCACTGCTGTGTGTGTGCACTTGGATGGGTTAAATGCAGAGCACAAATTCCAAGTATGGAAAACCATACCTGTCCACATGTCATGGTAGCTTATTAAATATGGTTCATATGCATGGTTTTATATTTTCTAAAAACATATTACTTTAGCAAAGCTAATTCTAATTGAGAAACAAGGTTTCTTTCCATTGTGATGGAGACCTTCATTTGCAGAGCCATAGAGAGCACAGACTAGAGCGGAATGTAATCGATGGTGTTTCAATCAATATCAAAACATGAATCAAAGATTAATGTGCCATCCAGAAAGTTTTAATCGAACATTGTGTAAAGCCAGATGCTGTGTCTGAATATAAAAAGCCCCAAGGATGATAGTTTATTCCAATAATAACATGGTAAATAATAGAAAATCCCAGAGATTTTAGCCTGGATTTGGAGAAATTGAGTCATCATTCATACTGTGATGTGTGATGCCCTACAGCACTCTCAAACTGATAACAGACGTTATTAAAAAAATCACCCTATAATGAAGAGTCTGTCTTTTACTCACCTTCATGTTGTCCCAAGTGTGTATTTTTCTTTTCTTATGATTGTTTCATCCAGTTCAAGCTATTTACGGTCATATGCCACCTGGTCTCAAATGTACCTGGGTGCACTTTTTTATTGATATGCTGGGATATTTGAAAACTGGTAAATTTGAATGTTAGAGTCACACATATCTAGCTTCATATCTATGTGTTTTCATAGACGGTAGGTTTGTTCAGTAGCTCACAGAATACAGAGATGTGCTTGAGAGGCGTACAGTATAGCACTGGTTTGAATCCCGTGTAACTACAGTTCAACAAAACAGTTCAAATCTATGTAAAAGGAAGTTGAAATGACATGATTACATCAAGAAATGCGTTTTCATATCAGTTTTGCATTTGTTAACACTATTGGGTAGGTTTAGGGTTGGATTTGATGTAGGGCATATTTCCAACAGTCATTCTGCAGTCTCTCCATCTGAGCTTCCCCCACCCTGTCTATCAAATCCCTGGGCTTTAACTCATCATTAGCAGGCTGATCTAGCTTCTTCTCTAGCCCTGTGTCTCTTGCTCAGTTTCTTGTCTCTCTCATAAACACACTGCAAGTGTTCTCATAATCACAATGTAAGCTTCCTGTGCAGGGTTTGGCATTAACAAAATGTCAGATAAATTCCCCTCAAGGCCCACCAGGCTGTTAAATTAAGCACAACATGCAAAAATGGACCTCTAATGAAGTGCATTAACCTGAGGTAGAGAGTATTCATTTAGTGGCCCGTTGGTGTCTTTTCTTTCCTTCTTTCTTTGCATTTATTTTTCTCTCCTCTCAAAATGAGAGCGAATGCAACAAAAGAATGGAATGGAGAGAATAAAAATGTTCTGAATTATGCCTCTCATCTCAGAGGCATGTTTTTAAGAAAAAAAGGGAGATAAAAAGCCTAAAAATTGGCATTTTTCTGTCAGACCAAGTCAGAAGGGCAGTGTCTGCACTGTCATCGTGAGCTATTGTGTGTCCAGGTTCAAAAAGAGATTTCTCCAGATGCATTTATCTGCTCTTGCATGCACCGTGGTCTATAACAGCGGTGACAGAAGGACAGAGATGTGCAACAGTTTTCCATCAGTCCTGTCACAGGCTTCTATCAAACAGATCTCATGCTTTTATAGTCTCGGCCTTATTTTCCTAAAATTTTTCTAATATCGATATCGGCTTCGGCCCCCATAAAACCACATCATGCAGGCTCTAGTAGAGATATGGTCAATAGTAAATCTTTGGATTAAAATAATGTTCCAGGGCATAATGCATACTTCAATAAAATGATTAAAGCAATATGGCCCCCCATGAAAAAAAAAGAAAGAAAAAAAAAAGAACAATATAAGTGCACCACAAAATTAATTTTAAGGATACATTCACATATTAACAATAAGCTTTTTGCCTTTCTAATTTCTTTCTAATTCTGTGTTTTCTAATATATTTTGTGCACTCTCCATAAATCATGTGAAATTGTGGAATTTAAAAATCTAAAACTTTTTCATTCATTCATTTTTTCTAAATTAAAAAAAATAAATAAAATAATAATAATAATAATAATTATATATATACATATATATATATATATAATTCAGATGATTCGTTAGTTACCTTAAAAGGCCACAGATATCTAACAATCAGATGTGATAAGCCCTGTTTTCCTGTTCATGCGTCGTAAAACCTGTTGGCTCAGAAAAACAACACCCAGGCGGCAGAGCTGATTGCCTATGTTCAAACATGGCATATTTCTATTGCAAAATCTGCACCAGTCAAGCAACTGCTACAGTATAGAGATGAATGTGAATGCTAACGGCTAGCTTTCTTCAGGAATTACACAGACTCCTGGCTAAAAACAAACAGAGGTTTGATAGCACTTCAGAGCCGCAGTGTTTATAGTCTTTGGGGAAATCATCCAACGAATGGCTTAGTTATAGTTGTCTCTGCATATTAAACTCAGATAGGGGAAATATTTTAGCACAGTAGCTAAACTAGAGGAACTAAATGTACCGGATTCAATAGTTTTTCCAAGGATAGGATATATATTTACACTGTTTCCACTGACCTCTGGTTCATGTCTTAGTTTGGAAGTTCATGCATTATCTGTAGACAGTATCACAAACATCACGTATTGTTAAAGACAGATGGGCCGTGGTGAGGCTGTGTGTTTTGTACTGACTGTGGCATAATCTCACCAGCTGCTAATTCACTTACTCATAAGGGACACGATCCTATGAGTTTTTGGATTATATTTAATTAATTTCTATTGATCCCATACACAAACAGAACAGCACTCTCTCTCTCTCTCAAAAAAGAAGAAGAAGAAGAAAAGAAAAAATGTCCTGAACTATTCAATTTTGAATTCTGTATATTATTGTCCTTTAAGAACAGACAAACAGTAATGGTGATGATGGTGCATATATAATTACAAACAATATCAAACTGTACATGAAATACCTGCATCCCAACAGAAATATTGACACTTATTCAAAAGACCTGAAAGCAAAGTATTATCTTTCCTTCAGTACAAAGATGATACTTAGTGATTACTCAGTAACTCGTAAGGAAATTACAAAATTAGTCACGCATTAGAAATTAATTATTGACTACTTTAAAGTGTGAAAATTAAATTTGACAGCACGAAGGCATTTGGGAATAAAGATGAATAGTAATCATGCAATGAGGTTTAAATAGTTACAACAGATTTTAAGTCTATTACATTAACACCAAATCCAGTGCAATATGAAATCACACAGGAAAATACGCAAAAATAGAACAGCAGAACACATGCTGCTTGTTGATACACAAAACCTATGATAAATAATATATTCTAGCTATATCTGCAAAAATCTAGATAAATAAAGAAATGTTAAAAAAAAAAAAAGTTAACAGGCCGCCTGGCACGTAACTTTTATCGACATTTGACACTTGGTGAGTGTAAATTTTAGACCCCATTGTACTGTACTGCACATGAATTCTTTTACATCCTGAATTTACTTGTTTGATGTTGCTGCTGCGACATAGCAGCACATATTTAGAAGTCTAATGGCTGTTGAAAGCTTGTTTATTAGAGGTACGGTAGACCTCCTGTAGAGACAGAAGTGTGTTTGATTTTGGTGAGAGTGTGTCGAAGTGTAAGCAAAGCTGTGACTCTGAGCTCCACAGGAGAGAGTAGCTTAAGTTTCTTCCAAAAAGACTGACTGATTTGTCTTTACACTCCACAGTTTTGTCTAACATTACCAAAAGAAATCACTACTCACGGCATGCCATGGAGAGGGAATCTACGTAAGGAATGTTTGAACACTGCGTGTGAAAAGTTTTTGGGACAAAAAAAGTGGAATATTTGTAAAAACAAACAATCACAAAAAATATCCTCTGTGAAAAACACTCGATGTCAAGGGGTGTTACCTCATGTAGAAATGGAAGTAAAACACTAGGACTAGTTGTTCATCTTGTGATTAGTTGACTAATTGCACATTTGTTAATAAACCATTTAAGTCATAATAATGAGCCTTTAATTGCCTACATAGCCTAATAAGCATAAAGCTTACCATAGCACACTGGCAGAAGTAATGATTATGAATGTGTCAGTGAAAACAGTAGGAGGATGCATTAACATTTTATTGATAAACTAGTGCTTTTTTTGTTTTCAGCTCAAGAGATGAAGTCGATGAAACCAACAAAGTATTTAATGCATCTATATATATATATATATATATATATATATATATAATGTTTCAATCTGATTACATAATCAGAGAATCTTTGTTTTCCATTTGAATTGGTTCATTCAAAAGTAGACATTTCATTCTCTATAGATATACTTTTCATGTCTATAAGCCAAGAATACATGGAATTTTAGTTAATGTTTCCTCTTTTTTTTTGGTCTCAAGTTCACAAAGAAAGAGACAGCAGGAAGCATATACTGCCCAGCTAACAATTTCACGTTATAAATAAGTTCCCGTAACGTTCCCATTAAGTTATAAAAACATCCAGTTTTTTAGACATTGTATTAACGTTCTTGTTTGGTTAAAAGAATGTTATTCAAAATTGTTTTTAGAACATTTTAGTCTTTTGTTATATTAATGTTCTAAGAATGTTATTTAAAATGTTATTAAAACATTCCATTCTCCATTATATTAATGTTCTGAGTTCACGCTCTCTCATTAATGCAAGGGAAGATAAGCGAGTAAGTTTAAAGCAAATTTGGCGAGCTGTCCGGGAAGCGAGCCGGGAGAACGGCAGGCTCCGAACCCTAGTGGCCTGAGCCCTAGCGAGGGCAAAGGTTCGGTGTCTTGCTCGAACTCTCGATGCCCCCCGGAGGAGAGGATGGAGCTGACGGAGGAGAAGGGTTGCATAAAGCGAGATGCGGAAGGGAGAAAAGCGGGATTATTTATAGTGGGAAGGTGAAATGTGATTGGGCGATCGTGATGAGGAGATGATTAGGAGATGTAATGCAGCTGAGATTAATTCGGCCACCGCTCCTCCCGAAACAATTTCCTAATGTTCCAATTAAGTTACACAAACGTTATTATTTGAATGTTCTTAGAATGTTCAAAATGTCCAGTTTTTTAGATGTTGTATTAACGTTTTGTTTGGTTATAAAACGTTATTCAAAACGTTTTTAGAACGTTCCATTAACAACTCAATGTTAATCTTTCTAATGCTAATGTTTTTAAAACGTTCAACCAACAAAACAATGATAATGTTTTTATACTAACGTTTTTAACATTTATCAATTGCAGACAGTGTTAAGGAAATGTTCTACTAACGTTATGTAAGAGCGTTTTTTGATAACTCTCAGAGAACCTTTAGAGAATGTTAGCCAAAGTTACGAGAACGTTCTCTGTTAGCTGGGTGTTTGCTTTCATTATTTTACAAAAGTGCAATGTTTTGTATTGAGTGGACACAAATAAATGTAGTGTCTTTACAGATTCAAAGGTTTGTTACTCTTATGTATGACCAAAAACTACAGAGTATTATAAGAGCAAGCAACTACAGTGATCGGAAGGGGACGTCTTTGGTTCACTTAGTTTTGTCATGGCCACGACATATTAACTCGTGGGAACGTGATATTATGTCGTGGCCACGAGATCGTTTTGTCAAGGTAACAACATCCTTATGTCAGGGCCTCGAGATTCTATGATGAGGGAACAACATATTTTTCTCGTGGCCATGAGTTTATTGCGTAAACAAAACTGTGTGACCACAGCAACCCGGGATTATCAGAAATGGAATCATTATTATTTTATTTTGAATGAAAAAATGATTATATGAATTATTATTGAAATTATTGTACTATAAAAATCTTTTCATAATTTATTTTATTTTTTATGTTTTGTTAAAAGCGCTATATAAATAAAAAATTATTGATTTATTGTTTTATAATATAAATTATTATATTGCACACAATGTAAACATCATTTATATTAAGTTTATCATGAATAAATGTTACATAAAGTAAATAAAGTAGGCCTACAAGAAAACATTTTTACCCATCACAGTCTTGCTATTATTAGCCTATAATCATATTTTTATATTTGTTTCCCCCCACCTTTATTTCGGTCTTTTTACATAACGTTCTGACAATATATATATATATATATATATATATATATTTGCATATATATATATATATATATATATAAAATGTAGAATAATAAAGCTTTACCGACTGTAATTTAAAATGCAGTATAAAAGTTGATTTATTTCATTTTATTTCTGAGAATTAATAATTATTAATATACCCTAATGCCTAGTGCAGCCGTTGAATCATCTTTTTCGTTGAGGAATGAATCATTCCCGCATTTTCATTTGCAAATGAAAACAGCAAGCTTATTTATCATCATGTACGGGCATTTGTTCTACAAATAATAAAGTATACGAGCAAATAACTGTACAGAACGTTAATTAGGTATACACTAACTGCAGAAATAAATATGTTTATATGAAATAAACATATAAAAAAAGAATAATAAGAAGAAGAATATACAAATATTAAATTAAATGTTTAATGTAATAAAAATGTTTTTTCCCTCAACTTAACATCTCGAGGCCACGATATAAGGATGTCGTTACCTCGACAAAACGATCTCGTGGCCACGACATAATATCACGTTCCCACGAGTTAATATCTTGTGGCCACGACAAAACTAAGTGAACCGAAGACATCCCCTCCCAGTCACCATAAGCAACAGCCCTGACGCCTCCTTCCATCCTGCAGGGAGCACACTACTGTTCAGCTTCTTGAATAGCATGCATTTTCTAGGTTAACATCGAGGTGGCAAACACTGTGATAGAGCCATATATGTTTGAGCTCGAGTCAGATCCAGAGAGAGAAGAAATTGAAACAACGCAACCACAAAGATTGCAAGACTCTTTTAGTCTTTTAGTCTCTTAATTTTCAAAAGTACTATACTTGTAATACAAAAGAATGGTTTAGAAGGGTAGAATTTAGTTTTGATGTAGTTTTGAAACTTGCTATATGTTTTTGTTGCAGAGTACTTGAGTAAATATCAAGAACTTTTTTTGATTCTCCATCATGGCCCCTTTGAAACATTCTCAAAATACTGTAGTCTCATCTTGAGTTAGAACATTTTTTCATCAGAGATTTTCAGTCATCTATCACTAATGTTCAAAGTAGTTGCTTGAGTATTCAAATAATATGCAGATTGATTTAAAAAAGAAAATGTTTGGCGCACTGTTAATTATTGCATCTTTCAGGAGCTTTCATATTCAAGCTGTCAATGAATATAAAGTAGTCTTTTCACTGTCTGTGTACATTGCTAAGGAAGCAGTGTGCCATCTTAAGGCATGCACAATGCTTTCAGCAGTTCATAATTTAGAAATAACACTTCTCCTGCAGATGGCTTTAGAAACTCATACTGTATGACATCTGTTTCTCTCAAGATGCTAAATTAAATTTCATTCTGAGCATGACCCATGAATGCTTCCCACTGAGTGTATATGAAAATAGTTATGAGGTCAGGTTTTTCAGAAAATGGATACAATAAATCACTTAGACAATGTTAAATGAAAGCAGTCCAAGAGAGAGCAATAAATAAACAAATAAATTACGATTTTGTTAAAAAGATAGGTTGAGCTGCTTACATTTGAAGGAATTGCACCAAGGATGTTGCAAAAGGTAGATAGAATAATTATTCTGCTTTCTAAGATACTTTCTTGGCCAACATGGCATCGTGCATTTTTCATAATTCACTGTTAGAAGGTCAGCAAAAAAAAAAAAACATCTGTTGAATTTATGCTTGCTCTCAGTGATATGCATAGGATGCAGCCTATGGCTGTAAGTTTTGGGATAGTCATCTTCTGTACAAAAATGAAGTAGTCCAATTGAATTTATTTCTAAAAAAAGGTGCTCTGCAGGGAACAGAAATGCATGTTTTGCCCCACACCTGAGGTTGAGTTTGTTTTGACACATTTATACAGTAAGTAGCCCGCTTACTGTCAACTTTGTCTATTTAGAGCCAAAATGTTTGTTATTCTGGCTCTGATGCGGTTTGAACAATATATTTAAAGGGAAGCTATTTCCTTTTTCTTTATCTATTCATTCACTTTGATGTACCCAGTATCCCAATGACCCCATCATCGCTCATATGGAAATAATTTACAAAATAGATGCCATTATGGTCAGTGTTAGTGGTTTAGTAAGAGAGAAAAAGAGTGAGTTGAAATATGCTGACATTTTCTTTAGAAACTGTTTATATTACATTACATAACTGTAAATGCAATTTTGGAAAAACAAACAAAGTCATGCAGCTATAGAAGCCCAATTCTGCCACAGAATAAAAAAATAAAAAAAACGTATAATTGCGACCTCACAAGTAAAACTTTTTTTCTCACTATTCTGATTTTTTTGTCTCAGAATGGCAAAAATTCCAAATCGAATATTTATATACCCTATTTTTCATCACAAAATGGCCAATTTAACCAAGTCTTTTCAAACATACAGTATTGACTTAAATGGTATCAAAGTACTGACGCTATTGACGTCCTGACTAATTGCTTAAAGCACCCTGCACTAGCATAGAATATGACACATACTCGTCTAAGGACTTTTCAGGGTAAAAATGGTCTTTTGAAAGTCATTACAGCTTCTTTTTCAGAGATTTCATATAGAAACAGAAACTCCCTCTTTGAAGTTATGTTGAAATCCTCTCCATGGTCTCAATGCTATGCAATCTCAATGCAATTGCACTGCTTTCCCATTCTGTGTTGCACATAGCATCTGTTCTCTTATTTTTCTCTCCAACGTTGCAGGGTATTTCTCTGTCCTTTTTTCCTGTCGGCCCATTCATCAGGGGAAACTGGGCTCTTTCCACAGGAGCATCACCCTGGCTCGTCTCAGACGATGATGGACACAGGTGGCCGACAACAGCCAGCGAGGGAATCGGTGGCTCTCGAATCACTCCGCTCTTCCAGGGTTCTGGCAGGGATGCGGTGGGCTTATCATCAGTCCGCAGAAGTGCTCTGTCATGCCTCTGATTGGGTTTAATTTGGATTTTTTCTCCTTTGCTTTGAGATTGCACCTCCTGTTTGCCTCACTGTCAAGAAAACTGCTTTGAGGAAAAACACCGGTGACGCACCACATAATATAATATAAAAACAAAAAAAAACAAAAGTCGTAATTGCTGTCCGGCCATGTTCAACCAACACACCTGCACAGGGTTGTGGCTGAAGATAAATAGTGGCTTTTACTGCATTGAGAGTAAGGAGTCATGGGTCTTACATATTGTAGGTTTCACCAAATAGGATATGTTCCTGGATCAACATCCTTTGATTACAGCGGTAGTTGAATTTTAGTAATTTACAGTTATTGGTCACAAAAAAGGGTTTTCACAACCATTTTTGGTTCTTCAAAGAATCTTTCAGCGGGCAACACTAAAAGAACCATTTGTACTTACTGTAATTGCTCTAGCGTGCGGCACCACTATTTTAGTGTTTAGCTTAGCTCCATTCATTCCTTAGGAAATGAAACAGGGATGAATTTAGAAGACACCACTTCCACATTTTTCCTATTTAAAGACAGTTACATAACTAGTTACACGAGTAAGTATGGTGACACAAAATAAAACATAGCAATTTTTTAAGTATAAAAAAAGATAACTATAATGTATGGTGGAAGAGCACTTCACAGCACTTCAACCTTGACACAGTGATATCATCACTCCTGAAAACTCCCCCTCTCCTTCTCACTTCTGTCAATACAACCAATGAGTGATGATATTACTGCGCCTAGGTCGAAGTGCTGCGAAGTGCTCTTCTGCCATACATTATAGTTATATTTTCACCGTGTTTTATTTTGTGTCACCATACTTACTTGTGTAACTAGTCATGTAAAAATGGAAAGGTATAATGGAAAGGTTTCATGTTAAAGGTTCTTCACACACCTTTACATTTTTCTATAGGCATTAAAAAAAAAAAAAAAAAACTTTTTGGCTGAGGAAACAGCAATTTCATTCTGAGCAAATCTACTTTTCAACTAAATTAATAATCAAATGATAATGTCCAAAGTAAGGTGGGTCCAAAATACTTAAAGAAAAATGGGTCACACTTTATATTAAGTGGCTTTAATTACTAATAAAACAATAAGTAATGCAAATAAGTAAACAATAATTACAATGTAAGTACATAGTAGTTAAGAACACCTAATATAAAGTAGGATCGAACAATTCTTATTATATGTATTGCGTAGGAAACGTTTGGAACAAGATAAATGTTGTTAATTCTCGTTTGGTGGAAATGTACAAAATGGTTCAAGAAACTGTCTCCGGCACCAGCACCTCCTCTGGTGGAAAAGGAGTACAACAAAAACATGATTATACCTGGAAGTACCAACCTACTGTCTCTCTTTATTTTAGGACTTAGAATCTTGAATCACCCTCATAAAATTCTTCTCTCTCATAGCAGTTTTATTAGAGCATAACATGGGTTATTTGAATTGACTGTCTTATGAATCAATAAGGGCTTAGCTTAGATCTCTCCAAATGTGAGAGCTGCAGTCCTTTTGATCATTCTAGATAATCTAGGCAGCATTGCAGGAGCCACATGAGGGCAGTGAAAGCTGGTGCAGTGGTTTAGCAGAACGAGAATCATACTTAAACATCGATTGAACCTGCTCTGGGTTTGTTTTTGAGACAGAGGAAGAGAGAGCGAGAGAATAAGAGAAAACAGCTGCCATCATGAGTTGTTTCGAACAACATGAGAAATGTCTGTGCCAATAAAAAATTCATGAGCAACGGTAAAATCACTGTGGCTCTGTTCCAGAACCAAGTGTGCTGCCTATTTAGGCTGTTTTTTTGGGCAAAATAGGCACGATCCCTATGTAAACACTTCTAAGATAACTAAGATAACTTATTTACGCCAAAAGACAGTACTGCATGTACTGTACTCCTTTAATAATGTAACTATAGAAAAATAATAATATAG
Organism: Enteromius mattozi; assembly: GCA_032359235.1. Taxonomy (NCBI): domain Eukaryota; kingdom Metazoa; phylum Chordata; class Actinopteri; order Cypriniformes; family Cyprinidae; genus Enteromius; species Enteromius mattozi. The sequence goes on from JAUMHE010000024.1 coordinate 593,537, forward strand.
AAATATATTTAATCCCCAAAAAATATTTGGCCAAGATTTGTGTTTGTTATGTAGGCCACTTTGAGATCATGACAGGGAATACCGGTTTTAGTTTAGCAACATGCTAACAAAAAAACTCTTTTGAAATCAATATTAGTTGAATCTCCTGTGCATAGCACCATTTGTATGCCGATAGAGCATGTTAGTTATTTTGCCTAGGAAGAATAGCAAGGCAGATTTTTTCTTTTCTTTTTTCTTTTTTTACACCAGAAACCAATGTTGGCAGAAACCTGAGTCCTGGAACAAACATTAATTTCATTTTATCTGTTACTACAGAATCTCCCTTTACTCCTGGGTGCTGGACAATGTTCCCCTGCAAACAACTCTTTCATGTGAACTCTACTCAGATATGTGAGAAATACGACTGTCTGCCAAAATAAAGAAAGCATATATGGTTTAATATGAATAGGTTATTATCTACCTCATAAATACATGTGGTTTTCTGAGTGGTTTGAAAGTGTAGGTACGATGTCGACAAGCTGGAGGATTCTATAGACCCTGAGAGTCTCACTGTCAAAGCAAGGCAGAAATGTAGTTACAGCTCATAGTTTTCACCACACGAAACTTCCTTGGGTGATTTTAAATGGATTAATTTTGCTGCTGGTGCGTGCAGCGAGGAAAATATTATTCCCTTCACAGCAAGCTTGCAGTGATGTCATCAGACAAGAAGGTAGAGAACAATCATTTCTGCTTGTTGACATGCTGGTGCCATCTCTTCTAAATTGGCACAGAACCTCTTCTCCGCTTGCAGTTTTGTTTACACATCCACAGTCGAGCATGAAGATGACAACATGGGGAACGTCCATTACAGACAACAAGATGACACTGTTTAAGCTGTGAACAAGGAGCGTGTGAACCCCTGTGGTCAATGAACTCAAACAGAAAAAGTAGAGAAAATGGAACACCTTTGCTTGTTTTGATATTTTCAGTTGGTGGGAAACAAGGGCCATGTAAGCTATCGAATAACACCTTGTACACAAACCCTGGGACTATTGCATCAGGGGAAAAAAAGACTTCTGCCAACACACCTCTGATAAGACAGTTGCTATTAGGAAATGTGGATGAGAAACTAATACTATCAAAAAGTCACATGATCTGGCGATTGCCTTTGTTTGGTTGTGACTGGCTGATTGCACTGCCGGTGAGATAATGACCACCTAAGATGTTTGCAAATCATCCTGAATGAGTCAAATGGCTGGGCTAATTACAACTTAAACAAATTCTCTTGAACATCATCACTGTTGGTCAGTGAAATTGAAATGACTTCACTAATGAAACATAAAATGATCTGTGAGTGAGATGTATTTAGCCTCGTTAGATGAAAGGTGAACTTCAATGCCTGCAACTGTCATTATACTTGGAGTGTTTACTGATGATTTCTTGATTAACGATCTGAAGAGAAATGCTCTCTTAATAATAATAGCTACACAACAGTTGAAATATTAATTGGAAAACCATGCCTATGGTGGCATTTCTGCAAAATATTTTGTTGCACTCTTACACTGTTTGTGACACTTTCAAAGTCTAGTCAGTAGGGCATTCAGTTTTATCCATCTGGCAATGTTTTATTATATCGGTTGTAGTATGTATCATGTTCAGAAATTAAATGTTCGGTAAGTGGCACTAAATGGTTAATGTTCTATGGCATTTGAATATTATGTACCACCTATATTAAAACCATGCCCTAAACCAAACCAAGAGGGTTATTAAGATTAAATATTAAGAAATCATGCCATTTTAGCTTGCTTCTACATGCTATGTTGTACCGGGTGAGCAACCAAGCAAGTTTACTACATCTGAAAAACCATACATACAGACCACGGGCCTCATTTATAAAGTGTGCATATGCACAAATCTGATTGTAGAGTGTGCGTACACTTATGCTGCATTGCAGGCAGGTTTGTGAGCTGCAAGTCACAACTTAAAACCAAGACACACAATTGTGTAGAGTTCCAGGCAAGTCACGACAAACTATCTGAGTGGTAGCTAGATTTAAACAAACCAGAGTGGTGGACAGAAACGGCGCATAAAGCAAGAGAAGCTGTTATACCTTTTACTTGCATAAACACCGCCGCCTTAGGTGCTGCCATTGTTGTTTTGCGTGCTATGTGACATCAGAGCTCGGAACTGGGGGTACACTGATCTACATGTTCACAAGTGGGAAGACACAGGTTTGACTGCCGTTCCAGTGCACTTTCACAGGTAGAAGGTTGAAAAAACATGGGTTACGGGTTGCCTGGAACGCAGCATTAAATCCAGCATTAAATATTAATAAAAATGGTCATTGATGTGGAAAAGTGCTTAGCATCAGCAGACGTACACACTTTTTACTGTAGGAGTATTGCAGGCTTTTGAAAATATAAGCTGTTCTTTCTAAATTATGATGAATGGTGATACTTCATATGTTAATTTCATTAATAAGGAGTCGTTTAAAAAGGAAGAGAGCTGAAAATTTTAATTTGTTCAAGATCATTTGCGATTCATAGATTTCACTTCTAAAAGAGATGCGTACATGCATTTTTTGTTTGTACACGCATTCTGTGAATTGTACATCAGAGAAATGATCGTAAGATCAAATTTAGGATGGTTTCTGCATAACATTTTATAAATGGGGCCCCTGGTTTTATAATACAAATTTCTTTTTTTTTTTTTTTTACTAATAATATGATTTGAGTCATATATTTTTTTTATTTTTGGAAAATAAATGTTTATAAAATGGTAATTTGCCCCTGCGATCAATTTATGAAAATAGGAATTGGTGTTTTGCTAACCCTACTAGTAATTTTACAAAGCAATCTGCAATAAATTAGTTTTGCAACAAAAAAAAAAAAAAATAATAATAAATAGGTCAGTTGGGATTAAATGAAAAGATATATTATAAATACAAAAAAAAACAAAAAACAAAAAAAAGAAATTGTATTAGTCTAAAAGGCCACCACATGCCAGTGGTTTCCATTTAAAAAGAGCAGAAGAACACTCTATTTTTGTAGTCCAACTAAAGGAATGGTGAATATCAACAAGAGAAGCATTTTTTGTATTTCTTTTGGCCTGTGGCCTAAGAATGTCAGTCCCTCCTTGTCCCCCCCTCTGATATGTGAACAATCTAAAATGAATCTTCTTGGCTCCAAAATCAGGCCACAAGGGGTCATGGTATTAGATTTACCCTATGAAACAGATCTGATCCTCTGGTTTTTTAAGCATAAGACCCACACGTGAACTTGATTGCTGAAATAATCTATATAAATATATTTTAAAAATTGGAATATTGGAGCATATTCAATAATTTTTTTGTTTATTTTTAAACCAGGCTGAGATTTTACTTAAACCAATGGGAGAGAAGTCAGAGTGAATTATAACATAAAGACAGAAAAAAAGCAGCTCAGGGGAAGCCAATAGCAGCAACATAGTGCAGAGGTTCACTAAGTTTCACTCAGAGGCTGGAACAGAACAACAAACTGATTTTTGGCTGCCAAACTAAACCTCAGTGTTCTTGTTCTGGATGCCTGCAAAATCTCCAGAATTGCTAGTTTACACCATGATTGCAGTTTTGGTCATTAAAATAAAAAAATCATTCAGGACATTCCAACAGACTAATTTATAACCTGTAAATCAAACTGCTTATGAATTATGATCCATTTTTCTGTAGTGTCCAAACGCAAGTTCTGTAAATCACATTCCTGCTTTCACCTCTAAGAAACAAACTACACAGTCCTATGTTGGTTTTGAACACCATCTTATAGAAGAAAAGAAAAGGAAAAAGTCCCGGATACAAGATATTTTCCTGAATTTTTAACAACTGCTCCTCAAAGTCGTTCCATCGCTATAAAATATTCCTCACTGCAGTTTTTTAAAACTGTGCAAACTCTAAAGAAAGACTGAGAGTAGTCAGAGGAATAGTTACTCTATTTCAAAACATCCAATCATTTTTTTAACTTTTTTATGCATGATCATTGAGTAGCTAATGCGATTAATAATGCCACAGCACTTAACACTGGATGATGCAATTAAAACGGCCTGTGAATTTCTCTTCTCCAGCGTTCTGCTTGTGTCCAGGTCAAGATGTTAATCAACTAATGTGAGGGTCATTAGCACATTGGCATGGTTTCGTGCTCTGAATACTGCTGCAGCGCCTACATCAACACTTCATTTTACCACTTCAGCTCTCTTATTAACCCTTGAATTGAATTAGTAAGTGGCGCTCCGCTCTTATGTTTATTGTAGTGCATTTGCTCTTTAATAGAGTTTCTTAATATAGGTGTTTTAAAATTTACCACAGAAATACTTAAAGGTCCTGTCTGATATATTGCGGAAATGATGTAAGCGAGTAGAAACCTCTCTCTTTCTCTCTCCCCATAGTTCCATAGTCCACTGGGAGCTTTCATCATTAGAATTCCTTGTGTCACTTGGAATTTATTTCTATTTGTGCCAGGGAGCGAATCAGTCAATTTCATCTCCATTTCCTCCTTTCTCCCCTATGCATCTCAATGAGTCAGGCACAATATTAAAATATGGCAGATAGGTTATGAGAAAAAATGGGCTTGATGCCCATCTCTTACAAGGCAGGCGAGCACGACTGCTTTTTACAGCAACTTAAACCTTCTCTGATGGGATATGTCAAGGTCTGCACTCTCTTGCAAATTTGGGTGTAAACAAGCAAATGTAGCAGAAATACAAATAAATAAATTGCTAATACTTGCCAATAACCAGGCCCTTAAGGCACGCTCGGTAGAAAGTGCATTTGGATGCTTTCAGATTGTCTAAACACATCCACAACCCCGTGCTGTAACGGATTTCACTTATGTAGCCCTGTAGAGTCAAGGAGAAATGAGATAAAAACGAATGTGCCTAACTTCATTTCTGAATTCATGCCATCAACTAAAACTGGAAGAAAGCCTCTATAACATAGAACAAGACATAAAAAAAAGACTTCCTAGTGCCACAACTTATAAGCTGCATGTCAATGCATTTAGGTTTTTTTTTTTAATCACTGGGTATGTGCCCAGTTTCATGAAAATGCGTAAAAATAAAATCCATAAATCAAAAATTTACTTACTGTAGGTGTGCATATGAAATGCAATTTCATTGGCTTGCATATGATACACAGTTTTCGCGTACATATGATACCCATACCACAAATCACATGCATGTTTATAAAGAGTACACCAAATTGACATATTAACTTGTGCTCTTGATACACACTTACATGAGATTGGGTAGAATATATAAACAATTTGCATTGCAAATAAATATATGAAGTAATAAAAATGATTTACTAACTACCATACATTTTGATAAGTCAGACAGCAAGATATATTTTCTACAATAGCATTTGTAAAATTAATAGTATTTTCTTAATTTGAAAGAATAGCTACATTAGTGTTATGAATCAATATGTTGTATTTTGGCTGTAGAAGATTTTAATATTTGAATATCTGAAAATGCTATTTGACTAGTGACCAAAAAAACAAACAAACAAACATTTTGTGCTTTATTTGTGATGTTTTGGCCTTTAGGAAAAAAAGATGATCCAAGATTTGATAATAAAGTATAATATGAGATTTGCAAGCCATTTTAAAAACTGACATTTAAAAACGGAACGGACATTTAAGAAAAACAAAAAAAAAAAACAAGACAAGGTTAGGTTATGTTCAATCCAGTCTTACAACAATTCGTACCTATTTTACGAGGTGGCTAATTTGTACGAATTCAAACGATTTTTGCTAAAGCATACGTATTTTATGAGTTACCAAGTCATGTAAATTTGCACGAATTACCTACTCCTAACCACTCCACTAAACCTACATGTCACTGGGGTTTAGACAAATACAAAATCGTATGAGTGAGGTCGTACGAATTTGTACAAATACGTACGATTTGGTCATGAGACTGTGTTGGTTATGTTAGGTAGATTATTAGCAAAGCACAAGGGTTATTTGAGGCTTGAGTTGACAACAATTCATAATTTTAATTTATTTTGTTACCAATTTCCAATATTTTTAAAGATATATTTTAGACCTGAGTATGTTTTATAATAATGATTTTTATGATAATGATATTAAACTCAGTGTGCATGCATGACCGACTCTTTCTAAATATACGTCCACATCCATAAAAAACCCTGCAATTCTTACTCCACTCTCCCCACTCAGTTTCTGTACAAAACATAATCAAATCTCTAAATTATACCTGTGGATTAAAAACAGAAAAGAAATTCTCTTCTCTCTCACATCACACACACACAAACAAACACACACACACAAACACATTAACATTAATGCATTTAATATCCTCTTCTCAAAGGTCAAGTGTTGATGGGAAATAGCTTCCCTTAAATTATCGGGAAACATAATGAGACAAAATTGTTTACGGATCCAGAGACGCATTTTGTTGCAAATGACTGTTTGGCTGCGATCACGCATAGCAGGAAATGGAAAATGATTGCGCTCTGTTGCTATTTTATTCTTTGATGCAGGTCTAAGGCCTTTGCTGTGATCCAGACCCCATTAAATGCTGGATCTCTATCCTCCACCAAAAAATGCTCAGTGAATTCAAAGAGCAGCACCATTATGAGTTAGAAGCACTGATATTACACTGAGATAAGGTACCCAACAGGAAAACAGATAACACAACAACAGAGAGAGACAGAGACAAAGAAAGAGAGTAGTCGCTTATATAAAAGTTACATGGAGGATTCGTTCCAGAAGAATTCACCCAATCTAATCAACATGGGCTTTTCCGGATGAGCTCTCAAGCAATCCTGACGTCTCTGAGGAACAAACGCTATACTTAACCTATTCCTCAGCAATGACAGAGGGCACTTTCCGCTAAGTTTAAGGTGTCCGGTCTTTCCTTTTTTTCCCACCATAATTTCCGCGCAATGATATATGGAGGTGATGCAACTTCCTTGTTTATATGCAGCTGAGCAGGTGGTTTGTTAGACCATTGTCTTGAATTAGCAGAACATAAACTTAGCTGCTTCCTTTTGCCTGCACATGTTTATAATGTCTGAAACACACACACACACAGTCAAACAAAAGCTGCCTGTAACATCTTTACCTGACATTAAATGCGTGACAGCAAGCATGACAATTTTGACAGATACACAGCCTAAATTATATTTTTTTCACTTTTTTTTTTTCATAAAGAAATAATGTGAACTTCACATTTTAGTCTTTAAATATGAATATTCTTGTCTGAACACTAGCCTTGTTTAATTCCCATCAGCAAGAGAACACATTATATGAATTCTTCAAAACATGGCCATATAAGAAGAGTTTTATATGGACCAGAAACTGGTGCTTTCATATTCCAGTTCAGTGCAATCGAGAGATGCTTAAATTCAGTTTTGCTCTTTATATATACTGTATATTCAGTAAATGTTATGAATTAAAAGCTCAGCACATATCTTCACTGTGTACGCAACAGTTTGTTGCGAGTCACATCAAGCACAAAATCTATAAAAATAACGATAACTATATTTGATGCTTTAAATTCTCAGTGGTGTGATAGCAGGATTGATTCTGATTGGTTGTCAATGTTTGTATCGTTCATCAGCTGGAAAAAAAAATGTTCATATCCATATCGTTTCTCCGTGCCTTTATAGTTGTTGTGTGGATGCTGCTATTCACTGAGAATAATTTTTAGAACAATATTTTAATCTATAGTGTTATCTTTATCGTTATCGTGCTTGGTGTGAACGGGGCTTTAAACAAAAAAAGGAGTGAAATGTGTTGAACAAAATATGCCCTTTCATTAAATATTAGTTGTTAAATGTCAATTAGCAAATTACACAAACCGTAATGGGTTTTTTTTAATGGTAAAATATATACTTAAATTTTAGGTTTTAATTTGTTCAAATTGTTTTTTGTTTGTTTGTTTTTTTTTACTCACTGGTGATGCATTACATTTATCAAAAACAATTAAAGGACAATTAAATAATAATTATAATAATGTTATTACAAATAATTCCTATTTTGAATTAATGCTGTTCATTTGAACTTTCTAATTTTTAAATAAATTTTAAATTGGAATAATTTCACTCTTATGCCCAATCCAGCTTTTGAATAGTATTTGTGTGTGTGTTGGGGTATTTGTGTTCATAGGGACACAAATTTGTTTAATGACATGGGTATGACAGATGTATTACAATTTAAAAGGTGGTTTATGAGGACACTGCCAATGTCCCCATAATTAAAAAGGCTTAAGAAACAAACTAATTGGTTTTTATTTATTATTATTATTTTTTTTCTTTACTATTTATTATTATTTTTATTATTATTATTAAACATTGCACATTTGCATGTTTTCATATACATATTTGACCAGCGAGACATCTAGCTAAAACTAGCTAAATGTTTCCACGTTTCTGTCACATTAGTCAGTATAGATTCAAATTATATTTTCAGAACCTGCTTCCACTATACAGTAAAATATAACTAACTATAAAAACACACACACACACACACACACCTAATCCACTTACTACAGACAGTTGAGCGTGTAGTTGCTTTTGAACTTTGAAACTTTCCTTTGAAACTCTTGACACCTATTCATAAAATAAAAAATAAAAATAAAAAAACTTCCATCTTCATGACATCATGTGTGGAGTCCTACTTTATTTCCCAAGTCAAACAGAACACCAAATGATGCCCACTAGTGTCAGGAGATAAACTGAACTAATCTGTCAAACTGAAGTTGACTTTCAACCAACAAGCATTTCATCATCCGTCTGAGTGCATAAATAACACTTATTGAGTGAGAAAAGAGACAGCCGAGACTTCCACCCCACTATCCTATGATCTGTCATCAGAACCCTTAAAGGTCCCTGTCAGTCAAAGCCTCGATGAGAGTGGGGCCACTCCTCTTTCACCAGCTCGTTGACATCGCTGCTCTGATGGGCCAATTAGAGGTGCAGTGTAGTGTGGGCCGACACCACTGAGCTCAATGTCTGCCTTTAGCCTCCCAGATACTCGCCGAAAGACACAATCTCACAGTCGGAAAATGTCACTCAAGCAGACTGACATAATGGCAGATGGTGGAAGTGTTTTTTTTCTGACTCATTCCAACTATAAAAGCACAAAGCGAAACTCGTGGTGAGTTTCAAATATCTATAACTAAGCTTTCTCAGTTCTCCTATGGTAATATGTTACACATCTGTGTGTGAATTATAAAAAAAAACCTAGAACACTAGGTCATTCTTAACAATATGCTCATATCTCAGTTTTGTCCCTGAAGTTCTGAAATGAAGGACTTCCCATCTGTGCAGCATCAGTCGACCGTGCTTCAAAATCTAAAACAAAAGGCACTGTCATGAGCAGAGCTGCTTGTTTTATTTCCGAATAAAATCAGAAGTGTAAGACTTTCTGTTCCGTCCAATGATGGCTACTTCTACGCATTTAACTTTTATATGTTGGGTACAACCATCATTGCCCTAAGTTTCACCAGTGGAGAATGATTCAGCATTATTGCTCTTGCAATTTTTGTACTCAATTTTTTCTGAGTGGTGTTGAAATAGCTGGCCCATAACTTTTTTTGAACAGCTATAAAGGTACAGCAATAGTGTGTTTTGAGTTGAAAGGCTATTTTTACCTTCCAACATCTGGCCTCTTTTTAAACTGGTAATGAACAGCCTTACTGTCAGGGTTCGTGCTGAGTGAAGGAGCTCAGAGGCACAGAGATGTCTTCTAATACTAACATTTATTATAAAGAGA
>JAUMHE010000024.1:609904-630002 GCA_032359235.1 Enteromius mattozi
TATTATACATACATACATAAATATATATATATATATATATATATATATATATTATTATTATTATTATTATTATTCCGTGGCAGAAACAGGCTCCAAAATTCTTGAAACAAGATAAACATAATTAAGAAGCAACAATAAATAATAGATTTTGACTAGATACTTGCATTCAGAGAGTGAATAATTTATGTGGGTTTTTTTTCTTATTTTTTACGCATAAACAAGCTCAAATTGTATCACTGCAGTAAGACAAAATGCACTTAAATTTAGGAAACCAACAAGTTTTAATATTTCGCAGTGTTGCTTCAAGTAATGGTATCTTTAAAAAAAAAAATGTAGATATTTTACAGAAATGTAACACACACACACACACACACACAAACATATATATAATCACATTTGCGGTGTGAAAAATGACAAAACTGTATTATGGGTGATTAGGCAATAAGATGCAGGTTTTATGCTGAAAAAAAAACAACAACAAAAAAACACACACTTTAGTGAAAATGACAAACCCATATTAATAAGATACACAAATTAATTGTGCTTGCATCAAAATTCCCACTGCTTACAACACAGGAGCTCCAACCAGCATTTTAAATGCTGCATTTACAGTCTGCAGGGGTTGCTAGCAATGGTCCATGAGGTAAATTCACCATAGTAATATTATTTGGCTGTCACTCTCACTGTTCTTCCTTAGCTCGGGGCGGCTTTCCATGCATCACCCCAGTACCGAATAAACCCAGCTACTCCAAGGGAATTGGATGGAGCTCTCATCTGCATGCTAATGTTTAACCATCCAACCCAAATGTCTGTATAATCACTTTCACAGCAGAACTCCATCCGGTGAGCGGCCCCCGCCAAATGCAGTGCCATGTGTCATTGTCAGACAGTTATGACTATCTCTCTCCAAGGAGGACAGACAAACAGACAGAAAGACAAGCAATAAAAGACTTTTCCTGCGACCTCTTGGGGTTAAGCAGCACTTATTGAGGTTCGGTTGATGAGTTATGCAGGTTTTTCACCCTTACAAGCTCCATGACCCTTTGGGAGACACCTGCTTCTGATCAACGTCCTCTTTTATGACCCTGCTTCATCTGGCTTTTGGTTTTTTAAAAGATCCACTTCAAATAAGAACACATCCCCATCTGGCAATTACAGGCGCATGCAACAAGCCAATCAACTCAAAGACATGAAACTGTGGACCATTTGGGCCAGTTTCAGTGTGATCTAGCCAACTGTAAGCATCTGAAAACAGCTAATCAAGAATCGTGTTTTTGGCCATGGTAGTAAACAACACAGTCAAATGTTACATTTTGCATAAAGCAAATATTAAACAAACCAAAATGATAGCAACTACTTGAAGTAAATACGGGACACTAGAACCTCCACAGCTAGTTTTTCACAAGGTAAGCACCTATAAGCAACAAGCCTAGTGGGTAAACAGAACCGAAGGTGTCTGGAAGCAAAATTATTCAAATTTTGCAAAATCAAGTTTGCATGGTGCCAAGTTATTACTTGGATTACATTTCAGAGCTAGACAAATTCACATTCTGAATAATTGCATTTCTGTGCTTGATGCTCATCCATCATTGGAAGTGTTCATTCCCCCAAAATGTTTAATCCAACTAAGATGAGCATTTGGAGTTGAGGAAATCGCTTTAACCAGTCTGATAGCCAATGATCTATATGAGGGAATATACCGCACAGACCTTTCCCAGCCTCCCTCATCCCCAGATTGCACAATACACCACAATTAAACAGCAATAGGAAAGGATGTGAGGTGGAGAGCGGCTCATAGATGAAATTATCATGACATTACAACAAGCACCTGCGTTTCCGAGGTTCCTCAGACAAGCAGCTATTAGTTTTGAATATACAGTGAGTTGAGCTACAGTTGTAGGTATCTTTGAAGCATTATATAGTAGATGTTTGTTTATGAAATTATAATAAAGTGATATCTTCTCTAGCTATCTGTCTATCTATCTATCACACTGTTCACTCTTAACCTACTAGTGAATTTTACTAACAAGTGCAAAAACAGCAAGTAACAACTAATTCAAATCATTTTTTACAACTAAAAATCTAGTGTATAGTTTTTTCCTAAACAAAAAAAGCAAGCAGAAATGCAATATGTATATCTAACCCTTGAATACATTTTTACAATATTTTTTTTTAATGTATTGGAGTAATTTGACTTTCTAAATGTGGTTATTGGGTTATTTTAAATATTAAAATACAAAAACTATTTTGAACACAATGCATGTTTTAATTTGCTTCGGAAGTTAAAATCAGTCATTTCCAACTTTTGTGTGATGCATTGAACAATGGGCTAAAAGATGATAATCATGAGCAATTTTGCAGAATCCTGGACTCTGACAGAAATGTATTCCCCCCACACACACACAGCACTTTTCATTATAATTTTCAGCTCTTCAACTCTAAAACAGTTATTTTCCAGTGTAACTGAAGAAACAGCAATCTCATACACTCTGCTGTAAAACCTCACTTTTCCGACCATATTCTCATTATGATGAAAGACTGGAGGCAAGTACCCATCGACACAACTATAACACAAAATACAAGCACAGCCTACTAATGTGACGTATTTAAGTGAGGTTTTTATTGTGATCTCTTACAATGTATTCTGCTCACTGAAGCCGAGTGGATTGAGTATGCTGCTGCTGTTTTGGCACAGTCAATTTCATCTCGAGCACCGCTGTGGACTACGGTTCATGTTAATAGCTTTCTACACTGTTAATTTCAGGAATGGCTGGGCAGACCCCATAGATCACTGCTGCTTGATGATGAGGGGTACACGATAACCTGCTCTCTCACCTGTAAATCACACCTTACTTTGTTTTACACTGCAGTAATTAAAAGCTATATTTACCCAGATAACAATACAAATGGCTCTGTTCCAAAACTACTACTAACTGAAATTGATCCTTGTAAGCGAATGATTAGGACATCTGCATGGGAGATGTAATTAGCATTTTGCCATCCCAACAATGTGATATGTTAAAAATAAAATGCACAAAACAACTGTACTGAATACATTTTATGCATACTTGCACATCACCATATTAGTCAGAGTGCATCATGGAAGTGCTTTCTCCATAAAGCATATAAGTGAGGCTTCCTTTTGGCTACAAGACAGCACTTTAGAAGTCAGCCTTCGCATTGGGAACTCACCTATGATACCTTAAAATCATGTCTACAGTCAGTATTTTTAACAAGTCTGCAGCGTTTGAGTAGAGTAAATGGATGCCTTTGAAAACTGAACTTCAGTAGAGGATTGTGGAAAATAATATTTAATACTGAACAAGGCCACTTTTAATTAAATAAAACAACAGTTTGCATAGAGCATATGAAATCAAGGTTACTGGGAGAAATAACACAATTCTCTTGGTAGAATAATAAATAAATAAAACTGCCATCTTAAGTCATTTAAAATGCATGACTACAGTTCAATGAATGGGCGCACTGACAAATCGATAAATAGAAAATGGCTTTTTAATGCACCTCATTGTTAAACACCGTCAAAGAAAGCGGTTATAAGTGTTAAACAGCAACAAAGCATGACTGAAACTGCTAAAATTAGGTCTTTCACCCAAACCGTTTTAGTTTCCGCTTACATAATATATTCTGATGTGAACTGAAAATGGTTTAAAATGCTATGGGACTCACGTCAAAGCGGGTAACCTAATGCAAAAGTAATGAACGTTTTACTTGGGAATAAAACAGATTTTCAAGACATTTGGAAATACAATTGAGGCGTGTTAACCATCTGTCTGAATTTACCCTAGTTTCTCATGGGTGGAGTGGAACAAGTGATGGTTTTACACCCCCACACACACTTGTTTGCCATTTAAGCTGTCTATTGTTGGGGTCACAACAGCTTGTATATCACTTAGACCTTCAAAGCAGGCTGACATTAATAGGCTCACCTTTTGACCTCAAACTGACTGACCGAATTCCTGTCGTTGCACATAAAGAAAAGCGTAAAGCCATTTGACGTGAAAGAGAGCCGAGCTTTTGCAGCAAGCGACATATATTTTACCCTCGCTGAACTCTTTTACGAATTTGTAATCTTTCTCGAGCACATCCGTGAAAGACCCCGGGCGATCTGATATTGCTCATCGCAGCAATTTAGAGAGCGTTGGCAAAACTCACAAATTAAAAATGCCACTCAAATATGGCTTTCACAGTCAATGGGATAATCAAAACATGCAGGGGGGGGGGGATATCACAAGATGTTCTTCTTCTCTCTCTTGATTGAACCACTTCAAACGAAATTCAAACATGATTCCTCCAGCCAGGAAAATAATCCTGATCTTTTACATGAACCACAGGATCATCTCTACACAAATCAGGCAAGACTTTGTGATCAAAGAGCAGAACGCACAGAATCAGCTGTCGTGTTCTGCGGAAAGGGGACTCGTGGGTAACAAGGCCAACCGGGTATTTGTTCCATTCTGTGACGTTCTGGTTAGTAAAATATTAAAGTCGACCTGAAATCAGAACTGACCCTATTCATTTTTCATCCTATTCACAATTTTGAACATTTTATCAGTGCACATTATTTCAAAAGAAAAGAGAAATAAAGAAATTAAGTTTATAAGAAAACGTTGATTGAATACGTTCTTTCAGCACTGAATGATGTGCTGAAACTTGCCATTTGTATTTGCATCAATCATAGAATGAATTAAATGAAAAAAAGAATGCAGCGGCATTTTATATTGTACATATTTCATATGTAAACTTCACTGATAAAAACAGCTTTTACATTGTACAGACAGTAGCTGAAAGTGCTTTAGAAACAGGTGAAAAAGTATTTTTGGCATTCTGCCATTTTTCTACCCTGGATTAACTCAACTGATTGCAGCACGCACTCACAAACCACTTTCCTGGGTATTTCACCTTGAACCAGCCCTCTTAGTAAAATTGATGTTTGTGGTGGGTTCAAATAATTAAGGTATAGATCAGAGCTCCTCCGTGAAGTACTCCTTAAACTGGGCCAAACCATGATGAATGCTTATTTCTGAAGCGTTAAAAAGTTTTCCATTCCGTAAATAGAAAAAGTATTGCTAAAAAGGTATCGCTGGAGGAAATGATGATTTACGAATCAATGATAGTTCGCCAAACACTGGAGGTTAGAAGAAATTATCCATGTAGCATCTGTTTTACTCTAAAGGGAAAATTGTAAGTCATGTAATCGCTATCAAATGGCGCAGTCCGTTTCATTACTCTTCTCTTCCATCTTTTTATGTTGTTGAATATATTTTAGCCACAAAAAAGATTTAGAAGTGATTTTATATGAACAAGGGGAATTACAACACAGGCATGCTGTATCACAGCCCAGCATGTGCTGGTGAAATTCCTGGAAGAAAACCATCATGTTATAATAGAAGAGCCCTATAAACAAAGTAAAAGGGATAGCTCACCCAAAATCATTTACTCAGTCTCATGTCATTCTAAACCTGCAAGATTTGCTTGTTGAACATAAAATAACACATTTTGAAAATGTAGGCAACGTTTTCACAGCCACTGACTACTGTGTTTTACCAAAAGAAAGCAAGTCACACATTTTCGGAAGGGCACAAGGGTCAGTAAATCATGACAGAATCTCCATTTTTAGGTGAACAGTGCTTTTAAAAAAGACTTGCGAGTTCATAAAGCGTCAATCTATTGATTGATCTGGCCTAGTGCTGAGCCATTTCAGGCATTATCAATAGATCAGCACACCCGATGGACTCCTGGGGCCGCATTACAATCAACAGGATGCAAATTGCCCTATTAATAGATTAGCCTGGCGGGTTCCAACTTGGCAAAAAAGGGGGTTTCAATCTCAGAGCAGATAAGATTATACATTACAACACGCCTCCCTATGCTTTTCAATTGGGCGTCGAATCACATCAACCATATAATTCATTACGCTTCATTATTTTACTCAACTTCGAAGCAGCGTTAAGCATTTAGCTGCACGTGTTTGTGAGTGCAGACGGAGGGCAGCCCTGCCAGCTCTGACATGTACATGTGCACGTAGAGTTGATTTATGCTGAGTGATTGCTTTGCTTCAGAAGGAGAAACAATAACCAGATGTCTTCTAAGACCCCCATTCCAGCTGTTAATTGCATGGCAAGTGTCTAGTAAACACTGCGCAGAGGTGAACAAAGAGGGATGTGTTCAGTGCGCCCCGGTTGTGTATATCATTTAGATTTGCAAGGTGTCTTGTCAACAGGGCATGCTTGGGTTTGTTTGCTCAAGGATCTTGTTTGAACGGTTCTTATTCTTTTTTTTTTTCTTTTTTTTTGCCCTGGGATTTTATTCTGTACGACTTTGAAGTCTTAAATTATAGACTGGCAAGAAATTAATAGTTTTGTGCATGTCATTAATGTCAAGAAGGTGAAATATTTTGTTCTGTTAAGTTAGCTGTCATTGTTAACGGTGGGAAACACAAGCCAGAGAATTCTTTCTGAAGTCATCCCTTACCCACAGGAACGAACGCTCAAATTTGCTGACTCTTTTAATACTGTGTGCTACCATCGACAATTTTGCTTGGGCACAATTCCAGATCTAGATCCTGTATCATCTTGTCATGCAAGTTTGGATCACATGACAAAAGTCTACAGGAACTGAATCTGAAAGCAGCCTTAGAGACACACAAACATTTGGCCACCGTGTGGTTCAAAAAAAAGCTGTTCTGTTTCTGGAGTCACGCCAAAGGCAACATGTTCAAGCTAAGATATTTGCAACTGTACAAGGTGCCATATACTACACAAAGCTTAAAATCATCTCCTTATGGTAAGAGCTAGGAACTTGGTGAGCCTTGCAAAACTTTTACCAAAGCATTCTATCACTACATAGAGCAGCAGAAGCAGAATAGCATTGAAATGTTTGCTTTTGAATGCTTTAATCAAGTCTCCATCACTTAGGAGTGGAAAAGCGAGATGATACAAAAAAAAACACCCAATGAAAGGAGGTGCAAGGGTTATCACATAAGCCTTTCACTCAGCTGACCTCAAACAGCTGTTTTAACTGGCTTAACTTCCTCTACAGAGCCACTGGGGGCAGGCCAGAGATGCGTTCTAAGACCAGCCAATACATCAGACGGTTTGTTTACAACATTAGAGGTCAGCAGTGCAGTATTGATTGGAAAATATACTCTCAAGAGCAGTTTATTAAAAGACACCTAACGCCGGGCCAATAGTACTGTCAGAGACTCTAGGGAATGCACGTGGATTGAATGTTCTTGCTGATAAAGGAACAGAATGCTTTTTAAAGGGGGCCGTCTATTTAAATCAGGTTATTGTGTCACTCCATGCAATGCATTTGTTTCACAGGAAGGAAGGTTCAGGTAGAGGGGATGAACGAGGGAGGGCAACGTCTCTGATCTTCACAGAGCAGTCACACCCATGTATCAATCACAGACAAAAAAGCAAGTGCTTTAACTCTGGAAGCCAAGAGAAAGTTCACTAATTGCAACCAATACTTGACTACAACAATAGCTGCTGCACCTTAGAACATTACGAACTCTATTAATTCCCAGCACAAATTGGTTATTACAAAAGAAATAATTAGAATGTTTAGTCATGGGAGAAAAAGGAAATGCAGCTAACATAAATGTTAAAATAAAATATTGGTTTGTAACCTGGCATCCATATGTCTATTTCATTTTAACTTGAGTTGAAAAAAAAAGTTCATGGTTGCTTTTATTTATTTATTTATTTTTCAGTGTGTTTACTTTATAGACCAAGGATGACAAATAAAGGTGATATAGATTAAGCAAATTCAATATAAGACAACATAATAAAAGATTGTGCCAGAGTTTCTTTTTATTGTTTATTTTGTATGTACTGCATTTAAGTATTTTAATGTTTTACATAAATAGGCCTAAATAAATAAATATATTTAGTCTAATAAACAATTTTAACGCTGACCAATGACATTTTTCAATTATTTATTTATTTATTTACTCAAAGAGTAAACACCTGACACAGCATGTTTATGCAATTGCAAAAGCAGCAGGTATTTCATGATCAATTTGTAAAGTGAATGATTCATCGCTTCGGGTTACTTGATCCGTTTCCATCCAAGCCACACATTCGACATCTGGCGTCAAATGATACCGTCAAACAAAGACTAATAATTAAATTAATTAATAAATAATCACGTTTATGTGTAAACATGAATAGGCTATTTCTTGAAAGCTGATTTACCCATCTTTCTATTCCCTTACAGGCTCTTACCTGAGCTCTCCAATAATTCATAACTAACAAGCAGCTCACATATTCTAGCGCAGCATCACTATCGCCATCTGCCTGCATCTTACACGTTCACTTCGAGTTCATTTATTTTCATTATGGCAACATCGTATCAAGCGATGGTTTAGTTTAACTTTACACAGTTATGAACCATGCACAGATCTGTTGAGTCTTTTTGAAACGCCTGATTTGACATATAACAAAAGCGCATATCTGACTAAAGAAACATCCTTTAACGGAGCGCATGGACTTACCTGGAGCGTTTAACGCGACCAGCAGGACTATCCAAAAAGTCGCCAACATCGCCATCGCGCTTCACGCCTTGCGCCAAATATCCGATCTGATATCGCGATCTGCAAAGAGCGATCCGGTGATTCATGCAACTTCAACACAATCCACTTCTGCTCACCCTTCACTATACGACAGAAAGTCAACTGCTAATAAAACTGCATTCAGTGCAACGTCTGCAGAAGAGTTTAGTACAGCCAGGAATCTAGATCAAATCCAAAGCCCGAATATAAGATGCTCATCGACTCTCTGTGATTCTGCAGATGAAAAGTCCGCTCGACGAGGCGGATAAGAAGCAGATAAGTTCAGGGATCCCGCATCCCAAGCGTTGAATCCAGTGCGGCTGTTCAAACCCTTAAAAACAGAAGCTTAATAACAGTGCCCTGAATAACGGGGCGTTTAATGCATCCGATCCGTTCGCTCCACAATACAAGTACGTATAATAAAGACTCTTCTGTACTTTTTTGCGCAGTAGTAACCAGAATATGTCCTAGAAGTCCCAACGGTCCCGGTCTGTTTCCTCAGTTTGGGAGTCTGGGGATTATCAGATTATTTTTTTGTTGGGTGCTGAAGATGTATCAACGGACGCGAAATCCGTTCCGAGTAATTTTTTCCCCCCGAGAAAACGGACTGATTCTCCAGAATATGGCAACAATTCCGTGGTTTGGCGCACTTCGGGCACTGCTGCCACAACCTGAACTGTTCTAGTGTAGCTGATACAAGCGCGAGCAGAGATCCGAATCAGGGTGACGTCAGAAAAGGGCGGGGCTTACACTCTCTTCAAGCGCGAGTAGGAGGATTTAGTCCATTGTTGCCATGTCCGTTTATAATAAGCGGCTCTGTGCTTGTTTTAGCGTGCAAGTATGAGCAATGGTGGTCTACAGTATGTGTGGATTATTTCCACAACACAAGCAGGTTTCTGAGGTTTGCTGGTACACAAATAGCAGATGTCAAATAGTTTGTTTCCCCTGTTGTCACAGTTTTGAGGCCGTTCACACTGACAGTGACTCGAAGAGACCAAGCAACTTACTGGACAGTATTCATCTTCAGAGAGAGTTGGCGATCTCCACTGACGCGACTGACAGGGCAAAAGCACATGTAAAGCAGCAACATGATGCACGAATAGCCTACCACCAGTAAGAGTGAAGTGAACCACTGTATGATAAAGTTAGCATGGCAAAGCAGAAAAGTCTACTAAACTAATTTGATCACTGTCATTGTAAACAGGGATTTACCAGTCCCTCTCTTACATTTTTTTTTCTTTGTTTTTTTTTTTTTTTTTCTTTTTTATGCAATAGGCCTACATACCATAAATAAAAATAATAAATAAATAAATAAATTAAGCAATTAACAATCATCCATAATATTGGAGAGTGAAAGAGAGACAAAATGCATATATAGTTAGTAAATAAATAAATAAAATGTGCATACTTTCTTTTGTCAGCTCAGACTATGCGTTTTCCCGATTGAGATCTGGCAACACTGATGTAGTCGCCATTGCGCAAAGTTAACTCTGAGGGGAGGATTAAATTCGCAGACATGCTGAAAAATATATGCGTAAAGAGATCTTCTTGCATGATAAACCGGAAGATATCAACATGAAATTATGATTTGTGAGGTAAAATGTTGTTAAGAATAACTTATTTTATCTTCCGACTGCCTATATTCTACTTTTATTTATCCAAACAGTAACACTCAAGACTTGTGAACTTTAAGAGACTTTGCGTTCATAACTCTGCGGTTTGAAGTCAGCCGTTTGCTTCACTCTCTTCACTCCCGTGTAAATTAAAAAAATAATCTATTTTTAGCATTTGTCGACAGTCGTAAGTCTTCACATTTCATAAATCTATGTCAGGTTGGACAGTCAGTGCGACAGAATATGGGGTGATTGAGGAGGTGGAAGTAGTAAAACACTTCCCTCTGCTGGTCACCCTCTCATGAGTTCCTCTGGGTAAACCAGACAGGGCATTGACAGCGATTTGGAAGTTTATCGAAATCCTCCTTCCTACGGAACTACAGCATTGCATCAGTTTACCTCACGTGAAGACGAGTAACTTCTCATGGAAGTCATTGTTGCCAGATCTCGCAAGCAAATACACATCCTGGTCTGACAGAAGACCACATAAGATCATATCACATTTTGTTTCAAAACAAGAGGAAGAAAAGAGAGAAAGCTAAAAGCTTTTTTAAAAGCTTTTTACTCAGCATTTTTTAATAGATTTTTGTTTTCTTAAAATATTATTTTTATCTTCAGTTTTGCATGGGAGTTATGTTTTATGTAAATAACATTTAACACATATTAATACATACATAATACAATGTCAGTGGCCAAGGTCAGATGCATTCCAGAGTCTTTATATAGATCTACAAGACCTAGACCTACAAGATCTGAGTATTTGAAGGGATCCTCTCTTCAATATTTTTCTCATACCTTTGACCCACTCCTCTCTGAGTAAGTGGATACAAAATAAATAAATAAATAAATAGTAAAACAAACTTGAAGTCTTAACTTTTTTTCTGAAGTATTGTAGCATAAACTTATATAAAATGTGCATTGAAGACTAAATTGGTGAAATAAGTAAAAATTCTTGATGCTGGTAGAAATTTTAACAGTGAGGAAAGGAAAAACAAACTGCACAGATTAAAAAGACGATATAGAGTGTGGTCAAAACAGCAGTTCTGGAAATTTGACAGAAATATTTACATTTTATTGTGTTATCAGGACCAAAATTAAACTACTAATCTACTATTACTCTGGAAATCCATAAGAAAAAAATGACCGAAGTCAGTCAAAATGTGCAAAATCGTATACGTTAATGGTTTGCCTACTTCGAGAAAATAATAAAATAAAAGTACATTTTATTTTTAAAACAGTTAATTCGTTGGATAAATAAAATAAAATAAATACATAAATAAAAACATTACCAATAATGTTTACCAATTTACTGTTTATTTAAAAAAAAAAAAAAAGTCAGAAGTCAGAAATGAGATAGTAAAGATAGATACAGATCTGACTAAATTCTCACGCCACGTTTAAAGCCACTGTAAAATAGCAGATATACATGTGACTACATGTGCACTGAATTATAAATGAATGCAGCAAGGTGTGACTTATTTATTTATTTATTTATTTTTGTGCCTGCCACCTTTAAATAACAAGTTCTCCTTCATCTTGACCTGTTCGTGACCTATCCAGCTATTTATATTTGTATTATTTATTGTTTCTTTGTCACTATCATGTGTAAATAATGTAAAGCAGTCCTGCCCACTGATAGCTGCACAAATTTATCTACAGCAGTATAAATGATGCAGCAAAATATCTACCGGCTGACACAATTCTACCATCACACGGTATATATATCATCATACCACCCAGCCCTGCTTCCACAGTCACAATAATCTTGAAATGAAAAAGTGCTAGTAACAGATGCCGTTTTCATGTGATGAGTTAAAAAAAAAAAAAGACGATATTGAACTCCTTATTTAAATTAAATGCACGCACAAAATCCAGTTTCCCATGCACTGTGGGTGGGAGTTTCTCTCAACAATTTACAAATTGGAATGAATGATTTTATTCATCAAAACATCCATTCTGAAGTGTTGATGGAACAACACTGTTTAGTTTGGAGGATCTGGTGTTTGATGCATGGAGGTGTTTTTACTCATAGAAGAAAATGAGAGGCCCAAAACAACCAGTGCTTGATCTATATGCTCTGTCCAAAGAAACAGACAAACCTTAAAAAAAAAAAAAAATCATCTGCAAGGAATATGAACGACCGACTTATTCCATTTCACCATTCGACCCACGAAACAAACACATGACTCGTAAAGTTTACCCATCGCATGAGAGTTCAACCCTTTACTGTTTGTTTCTACAATAAACAGACACTCCTTTCTCCTCCCATTTTCTTTGCCACAAATACAAATGTGCTAGTTTAGACACACACAAACATAGAGTTTAGCCATCCATTGTGTAGCTGCGTGAGGATGCATGTACACACATCTCTAAACATCACGCCCGTGGGAGATGAAAAACAATCACAAATACACAATATTTATTACAGTTTGTTCCATCACAGCTGTGTACTGAACGACTTTCAGCAGCGCAATGGGATCACATGCACATTTGAGTCTCTTAAATTATTTAATGGGCACTGAACCTTGTCAATATTGTGTCCATCGATGTATATGTGTCAGAATTACAGAAGCTTTACACTCTGATGAACCTCATTTATTAGATTCAACACTAATGAAAACGGTATTGGATATTACTCAACTCATGACTGATTTAATGATTATGGAGTAAGGCTGTATGCATACTTCCACACTATATAGCAAAAATCGGTATGTACGTCCCAAATTCACCGTAGGTGAAGAAAATGATGACTACAAACTTACGGCAAGATTACAAAAAGTGTGCATCCAATGGATACTCTATCCCATGAGGCCATAGGAGAGGAGTTGGTCGCTATATAGAACGTATATTTTTAATGGTCACTAAGTATAAAAAATGCAATTTCTAAACAAAACAGTTCTACTAAACCAAATGGGTCTAGAAATCAGCAATGAATAACAAATTTTGCACAAAAGAATATCGATCATAATGCATAAAAACGCTTTTTGCACTATCCTGTTTATATTTAGAATGCAATGACAGTGTTTCATCCAACAAACAACCTAAAAGCACTGTAAGGATAACACTGCAGACTTCACACGCAGTGCTTCGAGTCATTTTGCGCGTCCCAAGAGCAGAATGATGTATGGTGTATCTGGACTGTGTCAGGATCTGAGCGATTTCCAGGAAGTTAGAGAATAAAAGAATGTGTTTCCACTTTGGATGTCACCATTAAATTGATTTCTCTGGGACACAGCAACAGTGTTAGGACGTGTTTATCATGACCAACAATGCTGTGTTGTAGATATGCAGCTTGGGCAGCAGTTGAAACCCAATACATATGACTGAATTTGTAATTGACATTCAATACAAACAAACATATGATACGCAGGATCAGAAGTCCAAACAGAGGAAACATGCCTGTCATTGAGTAGAGCTTGTTCCTACATATCTCAGATTTCAAATGAGACAGCATTGCACTGTTAATAAAAGGTTATTTACAAGTAATATTATGCTACATGTTTTAATAATATTCAAATTAACATGGCCATTTCCTGCCTTTTTAACCAGCCCTGTCTCACTGTTTATGCATTGGTATTAATATGAATTATTTACAGGCATTTTACATAGTAAAATTTTAGTAAATATATTTGAATAGGAAAATTTTTCTACCATTTTATAGTTATATTTTTGATCCCTTAAAGGGTTAATTTACAAAAAAGTATAAATTATTCCAATAATTACTGACCCTCATGTCGTTCTAAACATGTACTTCCTTTGGTTATCTTCAGAACACAAATTAAGATATGTCTGATGCACTCCGAGAGCTCTCTCACCCTAGACAGCAAGGATGTCTGCGTACATATACGGTGACAATATTTACATATATGATACTTTCTAAAATGGCCCCAGGGGGACATGGAGAAGACACATTGTTGAAAAAAAGTTGTTATTTTTGTTTTGTTTGCACACACAAATTATTCCCGTATAGCTCAGTAATATCGCAGTCGACCAGTCGTGTCACATGGACTACTTTAACAATATCCTACATTTCTGTGTGTTGATCTTGTTATCATCTTGTCTATCATAAAGCTCTCGGATATCGTCTAAATTATCTTGTGTTTGAAGATGACATTCGTCTTATAGTTTTGGAACGACATGAGGGTGAGCAGTTAATGACAGAATTTTTATTTTTGGGTGAGCTATCTCTTGAACCCTACCCCCAAACCTAAACATATTGTATAACAACGTACAGTTTATATTGTAGTATACACACATTTTCAAGTCTATATACCATATACATTGTTTCACAAAATACATGCATTCTAAATATTTGGATTGCAGTGCCCAAATGAATGGATTACCTTTAAAATGACATAAAGTAGATCATTTTATGTCACATTTTCTGTCGCAGCATATTGAGAAAACATATTTTCCACAAATGTTATTCATTTGAAGATTTTTAAATGTAATCTTGTTTGAAATGTCTAATTAAGTAAACAAGTCAAATGTATTAAAACAATCTCACTGATCAGCTGATTAACTCTGTGAATTCAATCTTCAGAAATAGATATTCTTAAATTTGTTCATCTAAAAAAAGTTATTTATACATAAATATGTAATCTCTTAGATGTTATCAGTTGTACTTTCCCACTATTGGTCTGAATATCTCGCTGCTGCACAGTGCTCTAAGATTTATCTTGTCTATCGGCATATTATCAATTTCCTCTTTGCTCAGCGGTGGTTTTTTCACTGCATAAGAAAATGGACATGTGGCGTGAGAACCTGAGAGTTCGAAGCCCTGTGTTAATATATCAGTATGACATGTTTTATAGTTCATTTACATGTGGTAGAAACAAATTTTATTAATGAGATCACATTGTTTTGACCCATAGAATTGAAAAGGCTCTTATCCCCCCCTTTAAGGCTTTTAAGACCATGTAAACATAATTTTAGCATGTGAGTAACAACACAGCCCATCCTTCAACAACAGCCTCTTTGCATCTGCATCACATCATAACAGGTTCACAAAACGGTCAATGCTAGAATGTGCTGGACAAACTGTCAATAGTATCTTCTTCTGCTGCTGATGGTGTTTAGAAATAATACATCAAACATATTCCCTCATTATTGCTTCACAGAAAGACTGAAGTTGAACTAGACTACACTATAGAAAAATACTTTGTAACAAGTAAAATTGACACACCTAAGTGGAAGGTTATGTCTTTTTTCTAACATTAGAATTCTAGAAATCTGTTGATCTCTCTTTCTCTCATTTAAAACTTCCTTCATTGACCTTGAGCTGGAATGGCAGTAAATACATAAAACTCATGTTTTGTAATAAGATCAGTATGAAGTAGTTTGTGCTTTGCAGAAGGTTTTGTGGAAAATAAAACAGAATTGGATCACATTTAAAGACTAAAAAAACTGGAGGCTTAGTGAATCTCACACAAGACAATCACAGTCTGATTCACATACAATTACTAGTATGAGCATCTCGAATGATTCATTCAAATAAATTCTCACAAGTCTGCAGATGTAAGTGCCGTTCTCTTTGTTTTTCTGCTGTCAGAACAATGCACCAACGGTTGAAATCAACATTCTGAAGACTGTATTTTTGATTCCTTTATTCTGTGGAACATGCATTATTGTATGTTTTAACAAACAGCAGGCAAGACGCGTGTAGATGACTTGTTCAGTTGTTGTGCATCTGATGATCACTGTAATTTTTTTCAAAAATAACTAGTTTGATGTCAGTAGGTTCTAACATGTACATTTTTCTGTTGTTGTTGTTTAAGAAAAAACAGGCATCTAAACTTAGACGTCACACTGAAGATGTAAACACATGCAGTCCATTGTACAATTCTCACTGGATTCCACTGAAGCTTACCCATATTAAGACAACAGTATTAAGGAAACATGCCAACTGCTTATTAATTAAACTTGAATGTGTGTACAAGTACACAAAAACCATATTCCGCATTGGTCTGACTATTTAGCCATGACTGTAAGGCGAAGTCAGTGCCATCTGCCCGCTCAACCAGCCACCATCTGGGATGCATTTGCCTTTCCGTCCGTGATATCACTTCATTGGGTGTTTATCAGTGCTGCAGCTCATACAGCTCCCCGTCGTTGAGACTCTGTAGGGGGGAAACTCACGCAACTGTCGGGTCAATGCTTTGACAGTCTCCTGTGATTACAGGTGAGACAACAGACAGCACATCAGCCCCGCTTTGTCAGCTAATACAGATCCACTGACAGAAGCTTTCAGCGCTCAGTTAAAAGTATAATAGTATTTGACACGTAATTACATTCAAAATAAATGCAAAGATTATGCAAGACTTGCATAATTTTTATTTGCATATCCATACAATGTGAAAAGAAAAATGTGTAGGATTACTTTGGAGCAATTTTCACTCAGAAATTGCTGGCAAATTTCTAAGATAATTAAAAAGTAAGGGTATCTAACACACTGAATTAAACTATGTAATTAAATTTTGATGTATAACGATATAGTATTTTATTGTAAAACAAGAAGAAGAAGAAAAACACTTTTTTTGACACCTATACTTTATCTGATACATGCTAAAATTTAGTGACACTAAAGGCTAAATTTGTTTAAGGTTTCCTGATTATGTTCTTTTCTTCATTACTGGGTGCCCTGAGCCTTGAAATGCTAGTGCCCTCATAAGCCTGAGACTGTCAGAGAAAGCTGAGGTCCATGGCCCTTCAGGCATGTCGTGCATAAAGCGTTAGGGCCCTCTAGCACATGCCAACTTAGGGCACCCAGGCCCTGAAGCGCATACTTCAAAAACTAGTCCAGGGTTTCTCAAATCTTACCCTGGAGGTCCAATGTACTGCAGAGTTTAGCTCTAACCCTAATCAAACACACCTGAGCATGCTAATCACTGTCTTAAGGATCATTAGAAAATCACAGGTAGGTGAGTTCTATCAGGGTTGGAGCTAAACTCTGCAGTGCTTCGGACCTCCAGGGTAAGATTTGAGAAACCCTGAACTAGTCCCTTAACATGAGGGCTCTCAGAGAGTAAAGGGTGAGCAAAAAAATAGGGCCCCCAGGCCCTTCAGCACAAATGTTCCAGGTTAATGCAATTGAAGATTGTAAATCTAGTAATGCTTGTACATTTGGAGCCTCAGTCATGACATTCATGTATCTGGCAAGATCTTGAAGTAGGAATGAAGCAGTTAGTCAAGTTAACATTATTTAGTAAACAAGCTTCCACTATAATCAACAATTATATAACAAAAACTACAACATTTAAAAGAAAAAAGTCCTTTTATATCTTTTGTAGCTACTTTACTGGCTTCTTGCAGTGCTGCAACTTGTAACATCACAGTTTTTTCCATTTACATTCAATATTAGCACTCTGAGCTTGTTAGACAAGGTAAAGGCCTGTTCACACTGGGATGAATATCGCGCACGAATATCGCTGATATTTAACGCCTCGTGACTAAACAAAGGGTGCCAATGTGAGTGTCCACACCAAAGCGTAAAATGCGCAGCATCAAAGCATCATTTAAAAAATTGGTTTAACGCACCACGTTAAAAACTGGCCGACCAATGAGATTGACGCTTTTGTTCATGTGTCTGGAGCTGCTTAAGCTAGAGTACACAGCTTGGTGGCACTCAAGCTGATCATACGAAGTAAGTAGATGAAGAGGATGTGCCTCGTCAAGATGAATGTAGAGCTGCTGGTCTCGTTGGTTTCTTTATCGCCGGAGCTGGTGCTGCTTGAAATATCCATGTTTTTTTTGCCAGTTAACAAAAAAGTGTGTGAATGGTTTTGACAAATGCGTCTTCTGGCTCACTTCTTCTGTGTGACAAACAAGTGACAGAAGCATAAAAAGTTGTGCAGCGCCACCTTGTGCACCGGGGTATTTCTGTTTTTCATTGAGCGCCATCGAATTAGCACTGAATAGGCATGGACACAGTTATTTTTGCATCTTACCTTACTGAATACTCTTGTTGGAGTTTCCCTTTCAAAACTTATGGGAAGAGAGTATTAAAATGCGTCATGCAACACAGTCTACTAATGTTTGCGCTTGTCAAATTTCAGTTTTTTTTGCCATTATTTAACGCCCAAAAAAGCATGCTTTAAAGCAGGCATTAATTTGCTCTGCTCTTGGTAGATTGTGCTGGTCATTATGGAAATGATCTGGCTGCGTCTGTGTTCTTTTATGTGTGCATTGTTAGCAGATCACACACAGAATTTTCCCCTCTAGGAACTTTTATGGACTTTTATTTTCTAACACTAATTTGTCCTATTTAGTAAATCTGGCTCTAAGACTTAAAGTGCATTCACAGCATATCAGAATTCCTGTAATTACAAGATTTCAACTTTACGTCCCCGTAGAACTCATGATTACAACTTGTGAACTGGGAGCTTTTTGAGAGCTACAGCTTGTACCACTTGTACAACTTATTCTACTAACCCTAAACCTACATTAACAGTCTACTCTGAGTTAGTAGGCATGTAGTTGCACATTAATGTCTAAATGAATTAGATTAATAATTAGATTAGAATGTCTAAAGTGGACTGTCAAAATAAGGTGTGACCATAGTTTGAAGGTCAAAATGGAAGCAAACATTTTTCGGAAACTGAACTTCGCTTTGGCCTGAGTTTGTTCAAAATGACATCACACCAATTCATTTTTCAGTTTCTCTTGAAGTGTGGCTGTGTTGACATGCTTCAAAAATGAGCACAGAAGGCCAAGTGACCATTCATGCAATCACAGCAAACAATAGGACCACCCAACTACATGTCAATTAAAATACCTGTACTCACTCCCAAAATTAAAATACAGTACATGGATACTATGTGGCACATGTTTTTGTGTTTGGTCTGGGTTTATATTTGGTTCAGTTCAAAATTAGTGCCTCCGATTAATTAATTTTGGCTTTGTTCTTGTAAAGCCCAATCTGTCTCTGCAGCTCACAAACACTCAGACATCCTGCTGTATGCATGAATATTAATGAAAACGCAGGAAGAAAAGCCCTGAAATGACTGATTGAGAAGTAAAAGCCCTTGTACGAGGCCAGTAATTCTGTGTGAAAGCTGTTTGCTCAGACATCTTTATAAAACTAGAATGGTCAAACCCCAGAATGACCAATTTAAAATCCAACCCGGACTTTACCCTTAGGCTGAACTTTTATTTCCTTATTTTCAAAGGATGCATCGTTAACGTTCTGTTCTGTTGCCATTCAATGGGTACTACTTATGTTTCATAATTTATGTATCAGCTGTGTTATCTATCACCATTATGTTTGAGAGGCATATCTCGGAGTTATGTGTTTTAACTGCAGCTAACGGCAACTTTATTTTTATAATTGAAAATTAATCTTTTGTCTTTTGACTTTTTTTCACCTTGATTTGTCTTAATTGTGACATTATATGACACAATGTGAATTTATTTGTCATTTTAAGCTTTTTTTCTGTTAATTAACCTTTTTTTCCTTTAAAATTTCCTTTTCAGTGAAATCTCACAGGTAAAAAGGTTCAATAGTCTGTTGCCAATACTGTAACAATTGTATAGCCTCTAATTCACCTGTACCCTAAATGAAATATAAATAAATAAACAGAAACTGACAATATATCCCGAATACAGTTGACAAAGAGAACTAAACAGAAAATGAAATACAAAAGGACCCCAATGCCTTATATAGTGTTGCAGAATTGCAGCTGCCTTGGGAAAGTACTGATGACTTTTCTTTCTTTTTAAACTACATTCATCCATCCATCCATTTTTCATAACACTATCTTCTGCAGGGTTGCAGTGGGAGCCTATTTTAAACTACATTTATTATAATATTAAATATGCTAATTAGAAAGGATTAATGTCACGGAGGCAGACGAGCAATGAATGGTCGAGGATGTCCCCGTGTAGCGTGACGGGAAACTCAAACGCGGAAGAA
>JAUMHE010000024.1:633380-644401 GCA_032359235.1 Enteromius mattozi
TATATATAGCAGGATACAGACACGTGAAAGATTTTCTTATGGTTGATAAATAAATTATTGTCCCTACCATGAGATAATATCACCAAAGCCATAAAATGAACTTGGGCTCGTGGAAAAATACCACTAAAATGACAAGATGACCCAAAAAATGTAAATGTTGGAGGAAAATGTCTTTGTAAATTTCTCTGTTTTATCTTATATCTCCAAATTTTGTTCTGGTCATATCTTTAGTGTCTCTGCAAGTTGAGAGTTTTTGAATGTGTATATAATATGAGACATAAATATATGGAAACAAGTGTAAAGAAAGAAACATCTGTTAAAAACACAAATGTGAATAAACACAGTTTAAAAAAAAAAAACTGAAACCAGTTGTTATATTAAGATGTGCTGTGATTGAAGTCCTATTATCATTTATTGTAACAAGACAAGAGTTTCTTCACCCCACTTTATTCAACTCATAATTGAAATAACATTCAGCTTTTTAAAAAATTGTCATTTTTTAACTTAATATTGACATATTTTTTCATATTATTGCATTCAAATACATTTTAAAAATTGTTCCTGCGTTCTCAGAAAAATAAATATATATCTTTCTTTCTTTAATTCTTGGATGTTTGAAACAACATGTTTGGTAATATTGTTTATAATCCGTGAAGTTTTTCCCTCAAGATCACTTTCTATCTTGTTTGTCAGCAATGTTTGTGATGTTTTGTGATGTTAGCTTATTTACAGAAATCAGTATGAGAAAATCAAAATGCCTAAAGATGGTTAAGAAACTATAAAATTAAAATCAGTTGTCACCTAAAGCCACATACTCAACAATGGCTAACTCTCCATTTTTATCACGTTAGGCCACATTGTTTATTTCCCATCCAGGCAAATAATAAAGTGTTATGTAATAATTATATTTCTCAAAATGGAGTAAGCTACACTTTTACAGAAATATTTCCAACAACACAAGCAGGTTGTTTGTTTAGTATTGTTGAGATACTAGGCCTGTTATAGTTTTTATTAGTTTGTTTTTTCTTTAAATATGATATGGTAGCCTACATCAAAATGAAGTAAATAAAAATGAAATTATAACAGTTTATATATTTGTTTTTTTATTTCAAGTAGCCTATGGTTCTAGGTAGTACCTATAATAACCCTGAACACAAATACGTTTATTTTTACTTCAGTTTAAAATACAGGAATGAGCCAGGCCACTAATGTGCTGTGCGCACAAACAGATTGAGAGACATCAGGCGCGCACCGAGTGGCTTTGAGAAACCAAAGGGTGACCGCACAGTTCAAGCGCAGTTTGTGCATCACGACTGTCCTGTCACCCTTTGGCTGCTCCGCGCGCACCTGATCTCGCGGCTGCGGAGCTGCTTGGAAACAAACTGCGGCGTCTCGAATTACCGCGCGCGCGATCGATGGCTGATGTGAGAGCCCCGCGCGCCGGCCGACAGTATCGCGTTGCGCGCGCAGGGGAGACTGAGTATCGACGCGTGACCGATCGCTATCATAATCACACTTCCCCTCTTATCGCCTCAACTTGCTGAATAAAACATAGCGCTTTCCTGCCAAGAGCAGTCACCCCGAGCAAACTTATTCAAGTTCATCTCACACTTTCTGAGAAAATAGAAAAATATGAGAAAGATGAAATGGGAAAACGGGACACATCCTCACATTGTGTTGTAATTTTTGTAAAAGATTTTAAGATATATACTCTGGTATATGACAATGTCATGAAAATGTTTCCATAATTTCCATCAGGTGTTTTGTTTCGTGCTTTATCAGGTGGATTGTTAGGCTAATGGGATTTTCTGCGGAACATTTCTATGAGAGAAATTAAATGAAAGTGTGTATAGAAACGCATATGATAAGATTCATCAATAATTGGATAGGTTCGCCCATATATTAGTTATAATACCAAAAATAATTGGTAGCCTAGCCTACACTGTATGGTGGCAAAGCGTTTTTCGAAGTTGTAAATAAAACAAACATTAGCCTATTAGAGAACAGAACTCTATTTAAGTTTTACAACATCAGAAAATCAGGCTTAATTCAATGTTAATGATTGTTTGTAATTATTTGTTAAATTTACTAGAGATTTCTGAGTGGAAAATGTTTCTACACCATTTTTAGTGTAATATTATAATCTTGTATATATGTTTTTCGTGGCTAATACCACATTTTTGAGGTTTTATTCTTGTAGAATACATTATAACATTCTGACTTCTTGCGGTGCCCTCAGCATGATATAAAACTAATATTTTTCAATGTAAAAATATTAGTGGAAGCCCTAAACCTATTCACAAATCTATTAAAAATAAATGCATGTGGCATTTTTATTGGAAATTAAGCACTTTTATGTAATATTTAAAAAAAACTTAATTTCAAGTAATAAAACAAGGAGTGATTTTAATAATTACCTTCATGTGTTTTCAAATGAAGGCGCCTATAACACACACTTCTAAAAATAAAGGTGCTTTAAAGGTTCTTCACAGAGATGCCATAGGTGAACCATTTTTTGTTGCACAAAGAACCATTCAGTCAAACGCTCTTCTTACTTCTTTCTTTCTTACCTTTTCATTATCTGAAGGACCTTCTTTCTTCTTCCGTCTTCGTTTTTTATGGAACCATTTAGACAAAAAAGATTCTTCTATGACATCGAGAAGCAACTTTATTTTTTAGAGTGCAGGGCCAAGCAAATATAATTTACCACCATATGATATTTTTAATATTTTTAGACTTCTTAGAAAATGCCTTGACATTAAAATAATTTACCTGCCATGTGTACAATTTACTTGTTTACATTGTTTTAATTTTTAAAACATTTTGTAAAAACAAACAATGCATTTACACTGTTCACGAGTTTCTCTACACCTGTGGTTACTGCAAAGAATGCAAGTTAAACATGAGTAAAACAAAACCCAGTTTTAATGAAGTGTAACTGAAAAAAATAGCTCAAATAAATTGTTAGTTCTATACTATTTATTATAAAATTGCTTTTATTTTTTATGTGTAATTCAATGCGTTTCAGAAATGTGATTTTAGTATCCAAATATGTGTGGAAGAAACAACTATTGCAGTTATTATTATTATTATTATTATTACATTTATTTCCCCTAAATATGATGGTATGGTAGCATGGTACATTTTGGAAAGGTTTTCTGAAGGGCAGACTAACTGAATTAGTCCTGGTTAACATCACAGCTTTAGAACAAGCAAGATAACTGAATTTAATCAGCCTGCAGTGCCAAATTAATTCACATATTTTTCTAGATCAATATTTAGGGTTTGTTTCGGACGTTCTGTGATTTGACTTTAACTGTACAAAATGGATCAAGTCACAATGAAGTTCATTAAAAGTTCACTTTTTAGGTGAATGCTTTGTGGGTTGTTCGGGATATTACATTATCCATTGTTTTATGGGATTATTTTTGCATACTATAATGTAGCTGTCAAGAAAGTGGAGAAAATATTATTACTAATAACAGACACTAATATGCTGTAAGGTAGGGAAGGTTATTATTTTGCCTGCCAAGCAAGGATTAAGTATTCACTGATGAGTGATGAGTATTTAATATTTAGACGGTACATATCATATTATATAAACAAACTAAGGTCCAATAGACAATTCCTCAAAAAAATGACTCTGTTGAAAAAAAGGGCAACTCAAACATGACCAAAACACTGCAGATTTAAGCCTATAAATCACAATTGTGACAGCGGTTGATGATAAGATCTCAGGCCGAGGCGTCACCTGTAAGTCAGGACTCTAGTATTCTGAGCTTCAGGCAAACCCACACACAGCATCCAGGTGCAGCGGCCCAGGGCAGAACACACGGCAGGAAGTGCCTCTCGCTGTCCGGCAGGAGGAACTGTGCAGAACTCAACTCAGTTCAGGAGCCTGGGAAAATGTCAGCAACTGATGATCTAAAACACTGTAAATGCTACAGTAGTCCATTTAAAATCAATCATTGATCGTACTTCTGATCACAAGAAGCTTTTGTGAGAGTGATACTTTTCACAAATTTACTGTGCACCAGTCATAAATTCTTTAGATGCTTTAAAGTAAAAGCTGTACAATTTGAGGTATCATTCATGTCCACGTAGAGGTAGAAATTATGAGCTTAGGTTTAGTTCTTACAGCATCCTAAAAACACTAATATTTCGAAATATTATTACAATATGTATATATTGTTATATTATTACATATATATACACACACATATATATATACACACACGTCTATATTTACATACAAGTATATACATTTAATTTATTCCTGTGATTAAAGCTGAATTTGAAGCTGCAATTACCAATTACTTTTATTAACTTTTAGTTTTTAGTGTCACATGATCCTTCAGAAATTATTGTAATATATCAATTTTTTTAGATATAATAATTTTTTTTTACATTGTGGAACATTTTTTTAAAGGATTAAAATTTTAAAGGACTTTTCGATGAATATAAGGCTCAAAAGTACAGCATTTATTTAAAATACAAAAAAAAATACTGTCACTTTGCTTAATAATTTCTTACAAAAAAAGTTATAATACATTAAAATAAAACACTGACCCTAAGCTTGTGAACAGCAGTGCAAACTTTTTCTTTAAATATTTATGAGCAATAAACAGTTTTGACTGCCTAATCAAACATTTACAAAATTACAAGAAATCTAAATATTTTAAGCACTGATTAACAACTGATATAACAAATCAAAGCAGATTCCATTAGTTTACATTTGTTTTAGCCAGTTTTGTATTAAAACACATTAAAAGAAACGAATAAACAAATTTAATAAATACGACACCAGTGGATAACAATAAGCTAAACTGATACACAGTGTTAGATTTTCACTGTTCCACTGAATATTTGAGTAACCTGACTGAGTGATTTCCTGAGACTGTCCTCTCAGGTCGAGTCCCGAGATAACCCTTTCATCCATATACTTTAAAAACACTATTAAATCTACAGTTTTAACCATAGTAAACTGCCTTTTTTAGAATGAGAACGCTCACTGTAAATTTCCAAAACAAACATATCTGTAATTATCAGAAACATTAGAGAAATCAGTTCAAACAAAAAGGAATGATTTAAAGCATGTTTTAGTGCGAGGGGTCAGCTTAGCCCACGGTGGAGGGCAGGGGTGTGAAGTGACAGTCAGCACATCTGGTCACATTAATAATGCAGAGAGCTTTAAACGGCAGTTTGTCACTTATTGAGTGCTGCCTGCTGAAATCTACACTGACACCCAAGCTGCTGCCAAGGGACTCTACCAAATGAGTCGGATGAAGGGAGGGGGACCGAGAGGATGAGAGGGGCACCAGACAGCGAGAGGGGAGGAAAGAGGACAAACAGCAACGTGAAACTTTTGTCTGATGAACACTCTTTCTGCTTTGTCTGTATGTAGTTCATTTCTAAAAGAATCATGCAATAGATTTAGAGACTTGAATATCCAAATGTTTATTTAGAAAAAAAGCACATTTTTATACAACTTAAAAAAAAAGAAAGGTTCAAATGGCATGTTTTCTTTGACCAGACAATCTCAAAACGATGTTAAACATTTCCCATCAGAATATAATTATTGCAGCACTACAGTACTGTTCCTTGAGACTTAATTTGCTCAAACACACGGTCAATGAGAGCGGAGCTGTATGAGTGTCCAGGAGATCGTCTGTACTTTAAGAGATGTGTTACACGTCAGGTTTATTTCCCTGTGATGAGCGGGTTCCTCAGAACCACGATGACTGAATCGCCTCTCAGGAACATCTTTGAGATGTATCGATCCTTGTTCACTGGCTTTGATTTCTTCTTGCCCTTGCCACTCTTGGGCACCTCCGTCCACATTTCTTTGACATTCTCTAACACCATGTTACAATGTCTGAAAATCCAGAGAACAACAATAGAGTGAGTACCTAAAATACGAAAACAACTTTTTTACCACTTGTATTTAAATATGATGCCACCCCATTATTATTTCTGTAACCGTTCATCTACAGTTAAATTAAAAGAATGCACATTTTAATTTAGAGTGAGAAAAATCAAATGAATTCAAATCCTTTTGGAGGTGAGATCATAAAACATATGTTATACAAAAGAATAATCGCAGCGTACAATTACAACCAGATTTGAGAAATATGTGATATTTAGTCCCGTGCTGCAAATGTACACATGATAAAAGCTGCAATATTCTACCAAAAAAAATACAATTTGGTGAAAAAAAAGTTTCAAATCATGATTCACCATTAACAATCACACTACAACTGATGCAATTTATTTAAAATGTAGGAACAAGTAAAACCACATGAATGCTAAAATCATGCACTATTTATAATAACGTTAAAATTAAATTAACTGATTAATATATTAGAAACAGCTATTTCATCTTATGCACACATTTTATTATGTACAGAAATAGAGTAAGAAAAATTGTTCAATTTGCATCTATGCATATGTACATCTGGCTAAGGAGAGATCTGGGTCAGTATAAAAGATGTTTATTGTGCTTGAAATGATGGTACACTTGGCATCGCTTGAGAATCTTGCAGTGCCAGAACATGTCATAGGTTTACTAAAAGTGGTGAAAATCTGTAAATGAAAGCCCTGGCATAGCAATGAATGAATGCTATAACCTTGGGCACACACTCATTTACAACGCTATTTCATTAACATTAGAACAAGGTTAAGTACATAGTGTGCATGTACACTTCATAGGGTTTAAATTCTCCTGTGTGTACAAATATGAAATAATCTTCAATAATTACTGAATGAGACCCACTGTCTTGGCAAGCTTCTGTGTGTGTGTGTGTGTGTGTGTGTGTGGTCTATATGAACAGTGTGTTATGATGATCGACAGATCTGTGCATGCAACTAAAGCTAGTTTATAGATACAACATGCATCACAAATCCAACACCTCAGGTACCTGTCGAATGCTTTGACTCTGCCCAGCAGCTTCTTATTGTTACGGCAGTTAATAAGAACCTGTGTGTTGTTCTTTACAGACTGGGTGAGCACTGAAAGTGGACCGGTGTTAAACTCTTCCTCCTCTCGCTTTTGGAGCTCCTCTGGAGTCATCTCAGATTTGGGCTTGTTTAACAAACTCCTAATAAAGGGAATAAGGTATTTCTAGAATTAGAATATCACAAATATCACAGTGCAAGCATACAGATACTAACATTTTTAGTGTCGAGCGAATTATGAAGAACTTATAAATAGCACAATGTTTACGACATTACGATAAAGAACGTTAAACACAGCAGAAAGGTATTAACAATACAACAACTCCGAAACAAAGTGCACAGAAGGAAATAATGAGAAGAACCAACAACAACCAATCAATTAGAAAAACGAAAACATAAAGATTATATGTGTATTCAGAATCCTAATAACGAGTACAATGGAAGATTCGTTGTAAGTTAGCTGCTAACATTAGCATTAGTCTTGCCAAATGACTTCTTCAGCGGTCATAAAACTACAAAGCGCTTCAGTGGCTTGTTGTAAAACACTTATAATGATATACTGTGTGCAGAAGAGTTAACTTACATGTTTTCGCAGGTTTCGGCGTTTCAACCGTCTTCAATGAAACGAGAGCAGCTCCACACAGGCGCCTCACGTTTCCAAAACGTTAAAGTCACTTCCGGGTCTGTGCCGCCTTACTCAGAATTAGGTTCCGGTTCCGGTTTTCAACCGCAATGTAAATATATAAACTAGTTTTTAGGTTTTATAAAGATGTGTATTTGGTCAATTATAATGAATATCTTTTAATAAAAATCTGAATTTTGAATATTCTGTATTTTATACAGAACTATAAAATACAATTAGCAGCAACAATAATAATAGTTGAACAATGTCATCCTTAATATAAGGTCATTTTGTTTTTCTTGAATTGAGAATATTGGTTTCCTATTTTAATATGCTTTAAAATAGAATCAAATCATGACGCAAGTATTCAGTGTCGCATGATACTTCAGAAATCATTCTAATAAGCTGATTTATTGTTATTAGTGTTTAAAACTGTTGCTGCTTGGAACATATGTTACTTTTCTATTAGTCTTTGTTAAAAAAAAAAAAGAGTTTAAAAGATTTATTGAAATTAGAAATCTTTTCTAACAATATAATTCTTTACTGTCACTTTTTCTCCATTTAACGCATCCTTGCTGAATAAAAGTTTTTATTACTGTAAAAATAAATAAATAAACAAAAATAAGAAAACTAAGAAGAAGAAGAAAGAAAACCGCAAAATTTGAATAGTAGTGTATATTATAACACAAAATAAATACTCATCATTTTAACTTTTTATTGATCAAGGAATCCTGAAAAGTATTACAGGTCCAAAAAAATATTAAGCAGTGCAACTGTTTCCAAAACTGAATATAAATTAGTACATTAGGACGATTTGTCAAGGATCGCGTGACTGGAGGAATGATGCTGAATATTTAATTTTACTTCACAGGAACAAATTCTATGCTATAAATATATTAAAATAGAAAACTGCTTTTTAAATTGCAATTATATATATTTTTTAAATTATTTGCTTGTAAGTCTTCCAAATGAAACTTCATTTTTAATATATTTATATATATTTAAAACTATCCACACTATATCTTCACATACACATATTGAATAGTTCATCAAAATAATATTGGTCATAAAGTGTGTGTGTGCTCTGAGACACTGTATGCTTTTAATGCTTTGTTAAGTCTGCTACTTTTACAATATTTTGCTGTCATGCCTGATCTAGTGATCTGCCTTATTGAAGTATTCATGTATCGATAACAGAAGAATGTGTCTGGCCTCTTAGCCGTGGTGTGGGGTAATATTCACGGGGCAGGGGTCAGGTGTGTAGACCAAACAGACATCTCTTTGTTATGTGTGATGACTGACGGGGAAGACGGCTGTATGATGGGGTGAGTTTGTGAGACAGACAAAGATGTGTGTCTGTACAGCGCTTAAACTCCCGGGGATTGGCTTACTGCTTGGAGACAGGCGGGCGCCCGCGAGCCACTATCCCACCCATGTGATTTCACAGGGTGGTGAGTTTGCTCGGGATAATCGCACCCTATAGTGTGGAGATTTGAAGATCATGTCTGTGGAATTGGTTTACAAAGCTTAACTATCTTTAGGAAATGCACACCGAGCCCAGAGTCTTTCAAGTACTTCGGTTTATGTTTTCACCTCTCCAGATCACTTCCTTCCTCCCGGACTGGGTTCTCTCTCGACTTCCACCAAGCATCTTTAGACTCTTACAAGCGCTCTTTACAAACAGAAACCAGAGCATGGAATCTAACCATGATCAAAGTTGGTCAAGGAGAGCGGCTGTGCTTAAAACCTCCTTCAGTCTACGTGTGGGTTTATTTATATGTCCAAAGACGTTATTAATATTTGATAAGACTTCTATTTTGGGTGTCTAAGGACATCCCCAAGTGGGGAAATGATATATAAACCAAATATACACTACTGGTCAAAAGCAAAGAAGTCTTTTATGCTCACCAAGGGTCCATTTATTTAATTAAATTTTTTTTATTTTTTTTTAAATATATATTTTTTTTAATAATTTTTGGGGAAAAAAATATTCCTGTGATGTAAAGCTAAATTTTACCGTAGTATTCAGTGCCACATGATTCTTTAGAAATTATTCTGATGTACTGATTTGGTACTCAGTTATTATCAATTACTATTGGTGCTCAATTATTAACAATGTTAAAAACTGTGGGGGTTTTTTGTTGGTTTTTGGAAACTGTGATACACTTTTCAATATCTTTGATGAATAGAAAGTTCAAAAGAACAGAATACACATATTTAAATGTTGTTTCTGTCAGAGTCATGTAATGTTGAATATTAATTTCTTTCTTTCAACATTAATAATAATAGGAATGTTCACCAAATCAACATATTGGATGGATTGTGTTGAACTGATGCTGAAAGAAGAAGAACACGTTTTGTTATTAATAACATAAATATTTATTAGTATTAATCATAATAATAAAGGTTAATTCAAAATAACAGTCAATTAATTGTAGTGTAAATTAAATGTCTGGTATCTCAAATTGTGTTTTTAAGTTTGCCAAAGCTTTAGAATTAAAAAAAAAGAAATATGAATAGGTCTTTATACAGCAAAACATTTATATCAAAATGCTCGCAAACCTTGAAGTTGGTTTGAAGACACATGTGTATGTGTGTGTGGTCTAACACATGTGTCAATCGACTCCTACCAGCTTCAGGGCATCATGTGGAGAAGCCCATGCTCAAAAGATTTGATTTATAGCTCAGCTGTTTCTTTTGCAGGCTGTGCATAGTGTGATGGAGGGGTGTAGAAATCGTTATTCATACCTGTCCAAGGGAGGATGATATTTATGACACAAATTAAAGGAAAATAGTATCAACTTACAGCTGCCTTTGGGCGTCACTACACCTGTCTGTTTACCTCTCAATTTCTCTCTTTATTTCCGTTTCTCATTGCCCTGCGGACAAATTTTATAATTACTCAGCAAAGTTACTGTTATCTTTCACATCAGAGCTCATAGTTTGCCAACAGTTTTTCAGTAAGGTTACAGTAAGAGGCGTCTTTACACGTCTGCGTGTTCCTCCTCTTCTCAGGTAATATTGAGAGGTGAGGTGAAGTTCACCAGTGTTTAATGTAAAAATATGCTATTCCGCTTTATTTGTAGATGTCCTTGTTAAAGTGTAATTATAGTAATAGTTCACACAAAAATTAATTGCTAACAATTTACTCACCCTCAGGCCGTGCAAAATGTAGATGAGTTTGGATGCAAATTAAAAAAAAACTTGTGGTATAGATATGTAAAAACTGACTTGAGCATGTTTATGCTATGCCAAAGTACGGTACGGAAAGTATTCAGACCCGAACAGTCACGGAGTTGTTGTGAAGCCATTCCTTCGTTATTTTAGCTGTGTGCTTAGGGTCATTGTCTTGTTGGAAGGTAAACCTACGGCCCAGTCTGAGGTCCTGAGCACTCTGGAGAAGGTTTTTGTCCAGGATATCCCTGTACTTGGCCGCATTCATCTT
>JAUMHE010000024.1:646763-662540 GCA_032359235.1 Enteromius mattozi
CTGTAAGGTCTTATATAGACAGGTGTGTGGCTTTCCTAATCAAGTCCAATCAGTATAATCAAACACAGCTGGACTCAGATGAAGGTTTTCTTTTTTAATAAATCTGCAAAAATGTCAACAATTCTGTGTTTTTCTGTCAATATGTGTACACTAATGAGGAAAAAAATGAACTTAAATGATTTTAGCAAATGGCTGCAATATACCAAAGAGTGAAAAATTTAAGGGGGTTTGAATACTTTCCTACCCACTGTATACGTATAAGTCCATTTTTGCACGAGTTTTCGTTTTTATTTGGAGTACTATTTACACACATTTTCAGGAATGGATTCCATCAGAACTGTGAAAAAGTGTGTTTGTAATTTACAAATTCATTATTACAATATTTTTTAAAAACCATTAAACCATATAACTATTTTCTTCTGCTCAAATTTGTTTCCTGTATCCATAATATTGCTTTCTTATGTAAAAACAAAACAACAAACAAACAAACAAAGCAAGTTGTATGATACATGAGAAGATAAAGCAGTATAGACAACAGACTTTTTCATTGGTCAGAGGTTTTCACTCCACAAAACATTAATTGTGGATTACTTGTGTATTACTGTGATGTTTTTATCAGCTGTTTGGTCTCTCATTCTTACAGGACCCATTTACTGAGGATCCACTGGTGAGCAAGTGATGCAACACTTCTCCAAATTTTTTTCTTCATCAAGAAACAAATTCATCTCTATCTACATCACTAAATTTATGCACAGCAAATGTTCGTATTTTAGTAATTACATTTAACAAAATGTACATGTTAAGGTGTCAGAGTTAGAATTAGTTTGGTTTAAGGTTAGTTTCGTGTAATTAAGCTTAGTTTTTAATATAGTACAAGGGTCACCAAGTTCGGTCCTGGAGGGCCGGTTTCCCTGCAAAGTTTAGCAACCGTAATCAAACACACCCGAAGCAGCTAATCAAGGTCTTACTAGGTATATTTAAAACTGTCTGTTGAGGGAAGTTGGAGCTAAACTCTGCAGGAGACCAGCCCTCCAGGATAGAGTTTGATGACCCCTGCTATAGTAGGTACATGTAACATGTTTAATAGAGACAGTGATGATCAACTGAATAAATGATTCTTGAGCTTTTAAATTAAATTGAAATTAGAATTAAATACTAAACACACTTAAATTTACTGTTTCATCAATTCAATAGCAAGTAAAAATGGATAGAATGAATTAAAATTTTAAACATTAGGAAGATGGCACAGACTCATTGGTGGCCCGGTGAGGGCATGTAAGGTCTGCTCATCTGCTCTTTTTGTGAGGTGAAATCTGTACTCACTAACTGGTTTCCTTGGTTCAAGGGCAACACATTTCATCAAGCTCACTCAATTACCGCAACTTGTACAAATGTGAAAAACCACTTGTGTCTATTTGAAGTGGTGTA
Organism: Enteromius mattozi; assembly: GCA_032359235.1. Classification (NCBI taxonomy): domain Eukaryota; kingdom Metazoa; phylum Chordata; class Actinopteri; order Cypriniformes; family Cyprinidae; genus Enteromius; species Enteromius mattozi. The sequence goes on from JAUMHE010000024.1 coordinate 648,192, forward strand.
ATCTGATGAAAGTGATTTTTTTTTTTTCTAGTGTGCTGTGGTTGAATTCTCTCTCTTTCTCTTTGAATTTCCTCTATCGTCTCTTTTTATCTCTCCCCTCCTCAACCATTTGAAAAAGGAGAACCACTTCATTACTGATCTGAGGCTGTGATCGCACTCTGGGGACCCATTGTGTGTGTGTGTGTGTGCTTGGGAGACGGAGAAAGATGTGAGAAACAATGCATTTTACAGTGTTTTCAGATTTGTTCTATAAAATAAAGCTAGACCTGTTTAATCATATTTTAGCATTATTTAACCGAAACCGTTTAATAAAATATCACATTATATAAGCCTGATGACCTACTAAATTCCCTGTATTGTTTAATAAATTGATGATCTATGCATTCAGGATAAATTTTAAGAAGGCGGTGTGTGAACTCCCAATTTTCCAACCCTCCGCTGTGCAATTTAAGGGCCTTTTTCAGTTCGGTCCTTTATAAATCAAAGCATATTACAAAATAAACATTATTAAAAGTTAAAGATATTAAATAAACATATTTTCATATATTTGTGTGTTTGATGTTAATTGAAAAATAAATTGAAAACTTTAACAGGTTCAGTCATTTAGTCTAGCGGATGTGAACAAAAAATTAAAAAATTAAAAAAGATCAAATAAAACTAATTAATTAATAAAGTAATACAAAGTAATGAAATGATAACTTATCAGAAAATACACATTTTTGTGGAAAAAGTATACGTGTCTGTAATTTGCAAATGCAGGGGAAATTATTTTATTAAACACTTAACAAACAGTTAATTGTCATGAATAACAAAGGACAGTTCGTCCAAAATATTTATTTCCTGGATACATGTTTGGACCAAGACAAAATTACAGGCCAAGACCTTAATTCATTTTATGAAATATTCACACAATCAGGATTATGTGAGTGGCTGTAAATGCTGAACAACACGAAGACACCTGACATATGAAAAAGCACTGGACAGAATCATGCATTTATCTCTTTGCATTGTACGTACATGACACCCAAACTACTCTGCACCATCTTAAAAACAAAACAAAACAAAAACCTGTTCTCAAACAAGATAGCATCAAAATGAGACATGTGGTCAGCAGAACAAAACACGATTGTTTCCTTTAGCTACTTCCTTTTTTTTTGACGTGTGCTGTTTTTAAACTTGTTTCAGTGTAATATATTTTGCATTTTTACTAATGAAAACTTCAAAATAATTTTTTTTTGGCCACAAACATTTGGCCTCACAGAAAATGAATGCATAAAATATCGCACGTAAACTGTTTGTTAACATTACAGGTCAAAATAAATGGAATATTTAGAAGATTTTTTTATGTTTTTGAATAAAATGTCTCTCATGTTCATCAAGGCTGCAATATTTTTCCAATTTAAATATATTGTCAAATTTCATTTATCTCTTTGATATCAAAGCTGAATTTTCATCAGCCTTTACTCCAAAAGTAAATGTTGAAAACAAAAAAATTACTGCTGCTGTTAAAAATGCAACTTTACCAGAAATAAATTACATTTTAAAATATTAAAATAAAAAAAACGTTAATTGTAATAATTATTTATCATGTAATACTATATAATTACTATATTTTTGAGCAGAAGAGACTTCTTTCAAAAACACAAGAACCTTAAATATCCCAAACTTTTAACCACAAGTGTAATAATAATAAATACTTTAAAAGATAAAACGCTTTTTATCAAAACTGCGAGCTTTTCAGTGCATTGAGGTGGCTGTGTTAAAATGAGGAAAATAATTGGGAATGTCTGTACATAGTCCTCCAATATATTCGGAAGAAGGGGATGGCTTTCCCGGGAAAAACTGTCCAGAAGGAGATGTTTTGGAGAGGTACGACTCCTCCTGCGACCAGGGTGACAGTCCCGCTGTGTGAGGCACCTGATGCGAGTAGAAGTAACTGGACTGATTAGAGAGTAAATTAAAAGAGCAGGGTGCAGAGAGCGGCAGAGGCACAGATGCAGATGTGGAGAAGGAGGAGGCGGAGGTCATCTGTTCACAACCCATCCCATAGTAAGCTGCCTCTTGGCCGGACGGGAGAAGAAGTCTTTCCGCTGCGGCACCGACGGAGCTGAAGTGACGCGAGCTTTGGGATAGAACCGACGCGGCGTAGTTGTTGTGGTGCGTTGCGGGATTCGGCTGGCGATGCTGGAGCGTCACGAACGGCGGAACGGGCCAGTAAAACGAGCCGGCGAACGCGAGTCCGGCGGCGGTGGAGGTGGAGGACAGCCGCGCGCCTCTCTTCATGGCCAGTTTGGCTCGGGACGCCGCGGTAGACCGGCGCCTGAGTTTCCCGGTGGTTCCGCCGATGAACACGTCATCACTGGACGGGTCCAGCATCCAGTAGTTGCCTTTTCCAGGGTCGTCGTAGTGGCGCGGGACCTTGACGAAGCACTTGTTGAGGCTCAGGTTGTGTCGGATGGAGTTCTGCCAGCCCTGCCGGTTTTCTCGGTAGTACGGGAAGTTGCCCATGATGAACTCATAGATGCCGTTGAGGGTGAGCCGCCGCTCCGGACTCTGGCGGATGGCCATCATGATAAGCGCGTTATAACTGAACGGAGGCTTATCGGGTTTACTCTTCTTTTCCTGTCCATCAGCTCCTACACACTTTGGCTCTCCGGCTACCTCTTTTTTATCCGGTCTGGTCGATAAGTCGTTCCGCTCTCGAATATGTTTGTTCTTCGCGTCATTCGGCTGATTGGAGCGCGCTGGCGGCTTCGCGGCGCGGGGTCGCGGTGCGTCTGGCGCGGCGGTAACGTTAGCGTCAGTCCTCGCGCGCTCGTGTCGGAGCAGTAAGCTGCTGATGCTGAATGAGGACTTGTGGAAAAAACCCACGGGGGCTTTTAGTTCCTCCATGTTTAACGATGCAAACACGCTCCGAAAGAGCTTAAAAGTTCAACCAAAGTGGCACCAACCCCCCTAAAAAGTGTCCGTTCATTCTTCAGAAACGCTCGATAAAAGCAAAAGAGAGATCTGATAAGTTTCCAGAACAGGCAATCTCGCTGACTGATCGATGAACTCGAAGGCTCAATTATAACACTTCGGAAGCCGGTGAAACTCAAGCCTCTCACCTGAGACCGCCCTTCTGTTTACACATTCATCTGACTGAACGCCTGTCAGAAACGAACGAGGCAAAGAGACTTTATGCGAAGGAGTTCAGACATGCGACAACACTTGGAGATGTGAGTAAACAAACAGCTTGGGAGGATGGACATGAACCCTAATCTCTGGAGGACGCCCTCGGCTCCATAAGGGAGCGTGTCGTGCACTTATTAGGCTACAGCGCAAACAACACAGTAGGCCTTAAAGAGTAACGATATAGGCTACATAACTGGGGAGTGGTAAAACACATTTTGTTTTAACGTCCGTAACTTCTCTTGCTTCAGACTATGATATACTTTATTTGTCTGCTTCAACTTTTGAATTTTTCTAAATTAACGTCAAGGACAAAAAATAGTCTTATGTGGTTACAGTCTGTTGTAACACTAGAAAACACGCGTTTTAAATTTTGCGCTTAAAAGTAGGCCTAGCCAAATTAAATTCAGCTTTATGTTAAAATACATGAAAGGCAGATTACATCAAATTAATAATGACATTTTATAATGATTTAATGCTAACAAGTATACATTAGGTGTAAAACACAAGTCGAGGAAACTGTAATAATAAATATGAGTTTAATGATAAAATCACAGATACGACAATGATCACTGATTGTACCTCATAAAAAGGCAATGATGCACAACATTAAACAGACTTGTAACTGGATCAAAAAGCCTTTAAAAATAGAGAAAGGTGTATTTGCAAACCTTTTCGTTTTCTAGGATACCCCTGGGTACTAATTTATTGCACATTACTATACAGTTTATTTGAACTGTGAGGTTTTTTGGTATGAAGAAATGATAGACGTAACTTAATTGTGGTTTCGGAGATTTCAAGTCTATAGTCTTAAAAGAAATCATCTGTAAAATATCCCTCATCAAAAGTAAATACTGCTAATGGGATTTATGTAAGAATTTGTATTAATCTTAAAGGCATCAAACAAGATGAATCCAATAGATAAACAGAATTATCTATTTTTCAGTTGGATGTTGTTTGATTGGACTGTTCATTATGTCCTTCAGAATTGGTTCCAAATTTTGATAAAAATCTATCCATTAGTAAAAGGATATTTTGACAAGGGATTTTAACAAGGCACACTGTAAATTGAAACATAGCACCATAAAATATAGAGCATCATTCATTTTCACATTCACACATTGTTACACACACAGCAGGGACTGAATGCAGCTTGTGCAAAGAAAAGTTTAGTTTTGGTAGTACAGCATATAAATTTTTCCCCGGACACTCAGTCTTTGCCACATCTCTGTGTCCCACAAGCACAAAATCGGGCTGCACATGACCGTGAAGCACTCCAATGTGCAGCAGTCTCAGCAGAGCAGACTTCGATGCAGAACTGGGAAATTCATCTACAGACAAACAGAAATTTGCTTTATATTGTGTGAATTTTGGTTCATTTGGATTGCAGTTTGCTTTATGTAGACAAGGACTTCATTGCCAAAGTGTAATTAAATTGTTACAATCTCTATTTCCATTTACAAATCCACAAAAACACAGTAGTGTGAACACCACAAAGTACAATAATTAAAACATGAAATGTAATGTGATGATAGAGTTAGTCACGTTCTCACCGTTGAAGTTGCCCATGAACGCGATGCCAACAGAATTGAAGTTGTGTTCCTTTGCGTGAGCCCCTACAATCCCCCATCCTCTCCCTTCATACACCATCCCATCTCCAGAGATCAGAAAGCTGGAGTAAGACAGACAGAGCGGATGAGTAAGGTACATAGGCAGTCAGCCTTGTTATGTCAGCAATATTTTTGCTAGGGAAAGAGCTAAAAATATGTGATAATTTAAAAAGAAAAAAGAAAAGCCTTTAAACACGGTCTTAATGATCTACAGGGGTCTTTTATTGGTCACATGACAAAATGGCTTCCTATATATTGACGTTCATTTTGTGGACAATTTTGAGTATTGTGGATATTCTCAATATTTTAAGTATATAGTCACAATTAACACAATTAATCATATTTGCATAATAAATGTCTGTGTTCTGTGTGTATTTATTATGTATATAAATGCACACTCATCTATGCATATATTTAGAAAATATTTACATGTATTTACATGTCTATATTTATATTCATATGATTTCTAATTTAAATAAATATATATTTAATATATAAACATAACATATTTTTCTGAAATATGCATGCATGTGTGTGCATTTATTTACATATTAACAGCGTACATAAATATATTATGTAAACAAAAACTTTTATTTCGGATGCCATTAATCAGAATTAATTGTTTGACAGCAGGATTAATCGGATATTAATTCAGATATTGAAACGTATTCTTCATAGACGTCCTAAAGGCAGCCTATTTGTTCACGTCATTGATCCATGGCCTGTTAATAAATTACGTATATTCAAAATATTACAAAAGCTGTATTCAGAGAATACAATTGAATTACCTTTTTACGTCTAAACAAAATCTATCAACAAGAATTTCCACAAAATAAGAACAGACTATATAGCTATGCATTTGTGTTTAAAATAGAGGTTATTTATTGACGTCAATGGTTCTATGAACATCAATGGAACCTTTCAAATACAAAAAAAAAATGTCTTCATAGTCAAAAAGGTTCTTTATACTTTTAAAATGTTCTCAAAATCGTTCTTTTAGGAACTGTTCAATGAAAGCTTCTTTTGGGAACCAAAAATATGGCATCAGTGCAAAAACCTTTATTTTTAAGAGTGTAATGTATTATTGCATAACTTAATACCACTGTGATATGTGTAGTTTTTTGTTATTAATATAATAATTATATCTTACTTGTAACCGATATCGTCGAAGCCCCTCTCTTGCATGTGCATGTGCTGGATGTGCGCGAGCTCAGAGACGCTGTCGCGCGGATGCGCGCAGTACCGGAGCGCTGTGTGGTGAACGATCACTGTCTGCGCGGGACTCTTCATCTCTGTCCTGTCCCGAGCCTCCACTGCGTTCCATCCGCGACGACTCACCACAACCACTGCAGAAGCAAGAGTGCGTTCAGATAAACATATGCTACAAATGGCATAGCCTATATACTACGAGCACGGTCGCTTGTGGACGCTTGCTTTTACCTGCGTTCATATCCTGGGGTTCTCCAGGTGTGCGTCCGTCCATATCAACGATCAACGTTTCTTTCAAATCCGGCGAACGCGGTTTACATGACCTGCAAGCTGACAAGTTTAATAGCCATGAAAAACTGGGAGGGACGAGCATGTTGAGCTTCCGCGTACTTTCCTGTCTCGAGCAGGTTCGTGAGTCCCACAGGCAGATATGAAGAAATTCTACTGCACGGGCTTTTTATAGATCATAATGGAAATGCCACTGTGAATAGGCAATATTTTACCATTGCAAAAATACCAGAAGTGACATCTGTGCAGAGTTGCATAACGTAAAAAGAGGCAGTCACTTGCATTAACGCTGTGTACAATTACACAACCACTTCTCTAAGTACAATGGGAAAAAGTCAAACCTTGTGGTTATTGTCAGGTTGATGATAAGTTAATTTGCACTCTGATTCAGCCAGAGGCACCCGGGCTGATTTTACAGAACTACAGAATGACTGACATTGCTTTATGGAACAAAGCATTCATACAAAGCATCTTACGTTTCGAGAAACATTTGACCTGACGGTGTAATTGCGCTTTACAAACTTTCCAGGGGTACTGGGAAACTCTGGGCTCAAGTTTTGCATGTCAAACAGACTGGAAGTTGGTCAGGAACCGCTGGAGTGGAGCGGAACGTTTTTAAAGAGTTCTGTACTTACTGTATGCAGCTCCATTCCGGGTTTTCACTTAATGCTCTCCAAACAACTGAGAAAAATTAAACTTAATTGTTTTACCCCCTGATAAAAACTCCAGTTGTGATCTATTGTGATTTCTACACTTACAGAATAGTCAAACATCTTGATTATATATTAGTTTATCTACTGCAATATTTCACTGAAAAACCCAGTTTTTAGAAAATATATATATAAATTACAAAACCAATATTTATGGTTATATTTGGGGATAGAAAACCAGTCAATGGGACAGTGAAAAACCTCCTGGTTTTCATTCTAAATATCTTAAATTGTTTTCCGAAGATGAACTCAGAATGTAATTAAGCAAGTTTAAGCAAATTTAGCTGCAGTGTGTATGGGGCCAAAACCACATCACATCTCGATTTTTATTTTAGTGCTGTCAAATGATTCATTGAAATGAATTGCATCCAAAATAAAGCTTTTGTTTACATATATCTGTGTGTAATGTATTGTGTATATTTATTAGGTATATATAAATACACACACATACGGCATATATTTTGAAAATATTTACAAGTATTTATGTATATATTTATATTCATATGCTTAATGTCATATATAAATGTTTAATACATCAACCTAACATTTTTCATAAATATAAACAAGCATGCATGTGTATTACATAATATACACAGTACACATACATATTATGCAATCAATTTTTTTTGACAGCACTATTTTAGTTCAATTAACTGTGCAGCCCCACTCCAAGCCACCACTGAATAAAAACTGTACCCAGAATCCAAACTGAAAACTATAACTTCTCAAAATAAAAACTTATTTTGACTTTTTTTTGTAATATTTTATTACAAACCTTCAAAAAAATACACTGTGTAGCATTAAAACTATAAACACAAAGGACGTGTCGCTGGTATATGTGCACTAAAATTCACAACTAAAATTAAACCAGTTTATTCACAAATGGATCGGTGACCTACGATTGGGTCACCAGTAAGATACGTCCACTCCACAACAGACATCCCCTAAACTGAGAAATAATGGAATGAAACAACAGTGACGCAGGACCCCAGAACACCTCATCTTCTGTCCTTCACAGCTTCATCCTCCTCATTCTGTCCATCTGTGACCGCAGTGTGGGGCAGTGCAGACATAGTAAAGCCTCATGGCATCCTGAATTCAGAAAATCAAAACACGTCAAAGTTTGATTTTATCCTAGATAGCATTTATGATTTTGCTATAAGTAAAAATCACATATTTATTTAATATCATTTATTTCAGTACCAGTCACTTCATCTGTCATGCAGATGTATAACGTTAGTAGAAGAAACACTGTTCAACAAACAAACTGTAAATAAGTTATTCTTAATTTTTTGAAGTAAATACAGATTTCTGGAGTACATTTTACAAGAAAATACTATTTAAGTCTGTCTACATAAAAATGGCATGCTCAACACAGTGTGTTAGTTGCCATTTCTTTGCAAGTATTTGTGAACTTTACCAGCAAGTTCTGTTTGAAAACTGCTTAAAAGTCATTTTTCATCGCAGAAGCCAATACATACGGATCTGAAACTGCTGAACAACAGCAGCAAACAAACAGTGACTGTACTGTTATTACCTCAGCCTTCATGCTGTGAGACTGGAAGAACACCGCCTCCTTGTGGCCACACCTGAAATCACACATTTATTATAAAATGAGAATTATGGAAATTGCAATACCAGTTTTATATCTTCATCAAGAAACATATTAACTCTCACTTTGGGCAAGGATGGTCCTCTGTCCGAGGCAGCGTTGGATCTTGAGCCACATCTGCAATAATCTGAGTGAGTTCACTGGCAGAGAAAACGGTCAAAGTTAGAGGTTTCTACAAAAATCTTCAATAAACATTATAGGACAGTCTGCTTGCTACAGTATCAAATATTAAATTAAAATATATAATACAACTTATTGAAATGTGTTTATGAAATGTATACACTCAAGCACAGAAAGACTCAATAACCAGCTTGTAATCAATGTTACTTAATGCTAACATATACCTCAGAAGAGCCATTCAATGTCCATATCTAATTCTAGTCAAAGAGAAAAATTATACATTTATTTAACTTGTTAGTAATGTATTATTTACTGAATGTCTGAATAAATTTGTAATAAAAAGTTATGACTGCCTCTATTTAAATATTCCCTAGTACTGATTATTATACCTAAAATTAAACAGCAACTGAAATTAGACTCTATTGTCAATTTTAACCTTTGATATTATAATAATGCACCAAGTGACAGGGTTCTCTTGCATTAGTTGAGAGATTGATGAAATGGACTGATACGTCCAAACCCCAAACGAACTGATATGGAATAAAATCAAGAGCTTGTGACCCAGCTCTATTGGCATTAGCTCAAACTTGTGCATAACACGGTGAAATACTCACTCAACTTCATGGGTGATTTTGTTCACATAGATGCAGCTGTTGTCGGCTTCTTGTTGATAGTCGCAGTTTCTACACTGAAAACATACATAAACACAAATAAGAGAGTGTTCTGTCCCATTATAAGAATCAAGTTCTCTGTTAAACCACTTTTAACAAACATCAGCATCTTTACAGTTAGCTTAATATTTAACTTTAATCATAGCATGTTAGATCGCATATGCCTATTTCATCATTTAACTATAACGCATAAACACGCAAAAAACCCCTGACTGGAGTCTCTCGCGTGGACTGAAATGAACAGATTTATCGAAATATAACTTACAGCATAGAGAAGGATGCGGTTTTCTTTATCCTCTTTAGGATACAACATGTTATTACTGTAAAGAGAGAGGTTTGTATAAGAGCATCTACTGCCATCAAAACAAACACACATATCAAATTAGCGACACGAGTTTAAGACTCATCTAAACTCACCACTCCTGACAGAACCTGATGCCCACAAACCCAGGTTCATATGTGCCACCTTCCAAATCCATTATAACGTCACCCTAGCTCTATATGAAGAACTTTAAAGATAGTTATAGAGGTAAGGGATAAAGGATAACAGCTCTCTTCCACTCTGTGGAAATGTCTAGAAACAGACGCTTGTGCGCATGCGTGACCTGCGCTTAGTGCTGCTCAGATAAATCACAGCGCCTCCTCGTGGCGGAGGACCAAACAGCGATTTTTCTGCTGAAAGAGTTTTGTTTTATAGCTCATACCGTTTTTTTTTGGTAAAAAAAAAAAATTAAACACATTATTTGTGCATAACTCACCGCTTTAATGTTTCACCAGAAAGTTGTTTTTTAATAATTAATACTTTTATTTTGTACAAAATGTCATAAAGTCACACTTGTGACGCTGTCAGTTAAAAACGACTTGATTACAAAAAAACAGCTTTTCGGTTTGTGTATAAATATATTGCTATGTAATTGTTTTCTTTCAGTAAAGGCAGGTCAAAATGACAGGAAAACAAAATTTGTGTCAAAGACAGCTCATTCTTTGGTAATGTCTGATATTTATGAATACAGTTTATGCCCTATACCCTTATTTGGTTGAAAAGTTATTTTATATTTTTTCCTAAACACAACAGTAGTAACTTGTTTTGTGAATTCCTTACACAAATAATTACAACCATGGAAAACATGAAAATATGACATTATAGCTGCCTGCAGCAGGAAATCTAATCAAATGCATGGATTGAATACTGACAACATTTTATGGAAAACCATCGTAAGTGAACACAACTTTAATTTTATTTAGGTTTTGAAGAAATGGGTCACATTTTCAGCTTCACAATTCTAGCCTATAGCCTACTGTAAGATTTAAACATCAAAATATAATCAAAATTTCAATACAGTTAAGCCAGGAACAATAAATCGATTTGTGTTAGAAAGATTATACGTTTACGATTAAGTCAAGTAATCAATAAAAAGCCATACAATCAGGCATTCCTTATAATGTAATATAGGCAAGTGAAATTCTGCAGTCAAATTTCATATTTGGATGCACAATATTTTGTGATGTACAACCACAGAGGCAGAGAAGCCAACCTATTTTAACGCGACACAGAGCGATATCGTTCTTGGGCACAGGGTGGAGACAAAACCAAATTTACCAGAAAACATTTCTACTCTGCTCTCTCTGTAACAAATATACTACATATTCAGAAACACACTAATAAATGCTAACGCTGTCGTTATATTATATAAATATTTCATGTTTTAAACTGTTATAGCATTCTGTTAGAAAGTATGTACTTGAAGGGACAAGAAAAGAAAGAGGCACTTAAGAACAAACATCCTCATGCTATTTCAAGCTCCCAACGGAGCGACATAAAACCAGATCCGTTCCTGACCCCCTGCTAGTGAACTGCTGACAAATAAGTGGATCATAATCTGGGAGTCACATTTGGTGCACGGCTGTTGTCAAACCCAATTCAGACCACATAAAAAGAAGATGATTTCTAAAAAACTGTGGGACGAATTGAAAACATGGCGAAACAGTCTGGAAAAACATTCCTGTCAGTCAGCAATATCCTCCAGACGGACTACTCATTTTTTCCCTTTAGAAATGATAAAATAAGAGAGTTATGAGCATTATGGCAGACAGAAAATCATACTTCCATGAATTCAATTACATTTTCGTGAAAGTTTAAGACACTACAGTGTCCCCATAATGATTTGAAGCCTTGTAACAAGAAACATTTTGATTAAATGACTCAGAAAAAAGTAGATGGTTCTGAGAAATACATCATTTGTTCACAGATGCCACAAGTGTGTGCAGCATCACAAAATCTTATACTGCACCTTAGCCTTTCTTCTCTTTTTCCCAGATTGAAGCTCCTTTGCACTTTTCAAAATGGCACTGAATGTTTCTGTGGACATGCGTGTTGAAACCTGCATTTTTATTGGAGATAGTTTAGCTGTCAAAAACATGAAAAAAATTATTTACAGTCGCATTTTACCAAAAACAAAAGTGGGACACACTTTTGATCTCAGAAATGGTATTATTAAAGTCATATCTCCATATTTATATAAATGCATACCTGCTTGTCTCTCAAGGCCTCTAAAAGCACTTTTCCACCATCTTCTCCAATTTGATTCTCACCAAGATCCAATTCAGTCAGGCAACTGGAGAACTTAACTGTACTGACAAACATTTATAGATACGCATACAGTATAATGAGAGTGCGAACATATGTCATATTTTCTCAACGAGCATCACTTGATGAGTCAGAATCAACAGTTCAGACATATGCTAAAATATTTACTCAGTGTGGCCAATCCAATCTTAAGTCTACCATTTAACAAAACAATTAACACAAACGTACTGAGACACAGTAACAGCTGTAAATGATTTTGATTGTAACTGCTGACAGAGTGTATTTTAATCAGTGTTAATTAAAAATATTCAGTGTTTTGCCAAAGAAATCAGCTTCTGGTTCACTTTTAACGTTAGCCAAAGTCGTTTACCGCCAAAAACAATGATAGTTGATAATGTTTTCATGCTGATTTCGTCTGGTTTGAAGTCAAACTGTGGTTCTATACAGTAAAAAAAGAGATATTTTGTGTTATTGATTATCTATTTAACATAAAATGGTCATGGATGCAAAATATTGGATTTTTTTCGATATGCCAATAATTTTCAACTCATTTTGGCCGATTTTTTAAATTTATTTTTATAATTTGGTTAGTTTTTAACAGTAAACTTATATGTTACAATTAAATAAACAATAATAAAGTTATTTTATGATGACAGTACATTGAAGATTTAAAAATAATTATAAATTTACTATATAGGCTATTCATCAGAATTTTTGTTTCCAGAAAGATGCAGTGGTAACCTTAACATATTATTTTATGATTTCACATTTGGATTCAGTCAGATTTACCTAAAGCTGTTTGTGTGCCTGCGGACAGGTGTATTATTTCATGTCACCTCATAAAACTTTAGCAATATACATTGTTGCATAGTTTATACTGTATTTTAATTTTCTTTTCTAAATTCTGCATAATTCTTGCAGATGTTTGTGTAAAACAGAACTAGGTCGTGTTTTGCTGCTGTAATGGCAATACCAAAAGTCTGTTCACCGACCTGAGGGGAAAAAGTGGTGCATGAGTTGCCTCAGACTAACTTACTTAGAACATTTTCTTTGGCGTCAAAAGTGGGACAAAACAGCGCAAGATCCAAACACACACCAGTAATTTCTTCTTCTTCTTGCTTTTTAATGGCGGCTGGCAACCAACTTAAATAGGTGCTTTACCGCCACCTTCTCACTAGTAATTTCTTCATGCACAGGAAGTTTTCACAGTCAGGGGGCGGGGCCCAAACGTGTGCTTGTTGTGTTTACAAATGCTATTGACTGCTGGCCAAACCCTGTATTGATTGGCTGCTCATCGTCTAATTGGCTGTTGATTGGCTGTTGTTGGCCTTCTCCTGACGAGCAGAGGTAATTTTCTTTCTTTATAAATTTAGGGGTGAAAAAGTTAAAACACTGTAAGAAACAGGTTTGTTACCTTTAAAGGCACAATATGTAAGTTTACGACACTAGAGGTCGCATTTTCAAAACAATAACAGAGGCAAAGTTCGATGACGCAATGACGGAGCATAGAACTCTGGGATATGTCGTTTTCACAAATCATGTTCCCGGATGAAAAGCTCATTTATATCTGTTTTTTATCACCTAACCACCTGTACATGACTATTACTTGCACAATGAATAATATATATTTGCTTACCCGTCTATTAAAACACACGCGAGAGCGGAGTCTCTTTCCAATCTGAGGTTTTCGCGAAGCTCTCTTCATTTCGGAAACGCCACGCCGATATTTGTTCTCGTTTATCTCCTTGCCTTAGTTTGTATACATCTACGTGGAGATACACCTATCTTGTGGAGAGTGTTATCATGATCCATGATATCGAAATGCACAATAAATAACTACCACTTCCGCATTTGTCCATGCATGTTGCCGTAGTATTCATAGGCGGACACCAAGAATAGCGCGGATATTGCATAATGATAGGCGACAATGAACAGGGACGATTCATTATTTAAATCTGGAATTTCTTTGAATTTACAAATCCTACGGAACTTTTGAGATAATGTAAGTACACAACTGCATGAAATATACAACACTGTGCAAGTGACTTTTTGGATATTTTATAACAAAAATCTTACATATTGTGCCTTTAAATGACTAATAAATACATTTAGAATTTTTTTTAGTTAACAAATCTAAATGTGCTATCTCCTTAGTTGGTTCATTCTAACTAGTGTCTTTTTTGTCCCCAAGGTGTAATACAGTGATTATGTTCAGGGGCGCCTGCAGGATTTCTTCCAAGGGTAAGCATTAGGTTAAATGTTTAACCTACATAAATGTGCATAAACCTACATAAAAGTTTTATCGTCCTATGGAGGTACTACTGAGCGTTATTTTCCGTGTTTGTTTTCTTGTGTATGACCCTGGACTGTT
>JAUMHE010000024.1:687951-702643 GCA_032359235.1 Enteromius mattozi
CTAAAAGCTGTTTAGCAGCAAACTTTGTGAAAACTAATATTTGTGTCATTCTCAAAACTTTTGGCCACGACTGTACACAGAGCACTGGAACTTGTCTCAGTTTAAAGGGTCAGTTGCTAAAACTAATAAAGGCAGGAATGGAGCAGTCAAACTAAAATATTCACTCAGAGTGATGTTGCTAAACTAATTTCAGGGAGGAGCGCGAACGAATAATCAGACACAGCCGGTGCGCATTACCAATCATTATCATTACCTCTCATTAGCCAATCCGGTCCAATAAATCCGTCCTATAAATAAGCCCATTTTCTTCCCTTCCATTTCTTGTTCTAAGCATCCCTCCTCCTCCCCTTCTCCGCCGTTCGCATCCTCAAAGGGGGGCACGCAGGGTTCGAGCCAGACACCAAGCTCTGCCCTCGCTAGGGTTCATACTACTAGGGCTCGGAGTCCACCGAGCTCCCGGCTCGCCCCCGGACAGCATGCCAAACATGCTATTATTATTCTTATTTGTTTCGATGAGGAAGTGCGAATTGTAATATATCAGCCTCTGCTACTCTACTGTTGAAGAACATAACGGTCAACTTGATAACCAATCACATTGTTGCTTTTACATCGAGTTGCAGTCAGATTTTATGTAAAGTGCTATTTGGAGATAACGCTAACTGAACAAGAAATGAAGTAAACAATCCTACCTGTTGCAAAGTTGTCAGTGATACTCTTTTATAAAACAATTTTTCTTTAATTTGTGAAGTGTTAAATCAAATTGAAGGTTTAATGGCAAACATGTTGAAGAATATCCGAAAGCCTGTCGACTCATTATGTGATAAGTTGTTTCCGCACAAAAGCAGTTTATTCAGCCTTTCCTCCGTTTGACGTCCATAAAAACAGAAAAAGATTTTCTCTGCAGTTTAATGCTTTCTTCTGTTTTCTTTTCATTGCCACTGCAACTTCCTGTAAATCCTACAAGTGTGTGCATAAGACTAAACAGCAAATTAACAAAAAATATATGGATTTTAGACACTGCAGAATAAGGTGTACACTATGGAAAAAAACAACAACATGCATACAGTATTTAATTTCTTCAACCAGCTCATAAGAGTTGTTTGAATTGTGCCTGAATTCTTCACTCTTTGTTTTTGAATGACTAAATAGAACCGGACTGATTCATTTAAGAATGGTTGCGGTTTGTTGCATCACTACTGAGTAGTAGTTCTGCGTTTGTGTAAGAATGGATGTTCAAGAACTGAAAGTCATTTGGTTTTGGTAGTTTTTCGTTTAAAGGTGGAACAGGTTCTGAATGAGAATGATTTTCAGTTTCTAACCCTAGATCTGAAATAATTTCACATGCATAACATGATCACAAAGTGTAACAGTGGATTAGATTATTTCAGTCTTGTAAACTGGTTTTGGAAATTTACCTGTTTTTCTCTGATCAACCTGAAAGAATATGTACTTGCATGACTAGAAAATAGCAGCCTGGGGTGTTACCAAGATAGATGTGGATCGAACAACTTAATACTGGTAATAACCCTTCTAATGTCAATGCTTTAATAGCAGCAATGTATAACACTTACCTGAATTCCTCCTTAAATTGATTCCGCATTACACAAATATTTGTTACTTGAGATGTGAAGAAGTGTGACTATGTGGATGTACTTCTGGTTCTGCATTACTGACATAATTCCTGTAACTGCAGGTGCAGAACTCTATTCTTTAGTGTTTTATAACTTCCTGGATTATATGTTTGCATGTGTTGCATGTTTATGAATCACTCTGTCCAAAAGTGTGCCACCGTAAAGGGATAGTTAACCCAATAATGAAAATTCTTACTGATCCATAAGACTTTCATTCCTCTTTCAAACACATAAATAATTCTGATTACATTTTTAGCCTACAATTGAAAGTCCATTCTTCTAAAACTTCAAAAACTTAATATAGACATTTATTACAAGTCTGAAGAGAGACAGCCTCTTTATTAAAAGAAAAGATTTAATTTAAGCCTTTATTCACACATAAACATTGATGAACAAATAAGTAGATCACATCAAAGGGTATTTCAAAAGCTTCTGTTTACCATATTTGATGTGCTCTTTTTATGTGGACTGTTCTTTTTAGTCCATCAATGTTTAGGTATAATGAGCTTTCAGTGGAGGGACAAAATTATTATTATTTATCTAACTGACATCATGCTAGTAATACTGTTTTAGACTTAAAGTAGTAAATAACCCTTTAATATTCCATGAACTCTTTGGCTTGTGTGTAAAAATGTGCTTTAAATGGCTGATGTTTTTCGAACTTACTGTTGTCATCATGTCTGTTGATACAGGAGAAAAGCAGCAGATAAAGGGGAGAAGGCACCCCCCAAAGCAGAGGAGCCCAGTAATGTATGAACTCCTTCAATCTTTTAAGGCTCATTATGGATTAGTGCAGTCAAACGATTAATTGCATCCAAAAAAGTTGTTGCTAACATAATGTATCTGTGTGTACTGTGTATATTATGTATGGTTAAACACATACACATACAGTATTTTGAAAATATTTGCATGTATTTATTTGTATTCATATTATTTCATATATATATGTATATATATATATAAGTAATCTAAACAACTTATTTTTTTACATATATACGTGGATGTGTGTATTCATATATACATAAATATAAACAGTACACACATATATATATATATATATATATATATATATATATATATTTTGGATGCGATTAATCACAATGAATCATTTGACTGCACTGTTATGGATAATTGTGTCAATTCTGCAAACAAAGCATTTGTATGTGTGTGTCCAAACCAGTAAGTGCAAAACAACCCTGCAGCCAATTCTTAAGATTTTAATAAATTATATCAGCTGATCACAGCACTGAAACATATTCCAACCTAGTACTTAACCTTAGCGTAGCATTCAAAGATAGCATTATTGTAACTGGAATTATATATTACAATTTTCTTAAAAATAGACATTGAGTTGGGCACTGAATTTGGCTGCAGGGTGCTATCTGATTGTGGGAAAGTCCTGCAAAAATTTCCTGTCTATCCTGTAACTTTCCTGTAAATCGAACTTTTAAAGTGCGTGCAAAAGTCTTAAGCTATTTAAAGAGATGTCTATAGATTTGAGATGGAATATAGCCTCTATTACTGTAAATGTAAGTACTAAAATTGAGTTAACATGAATACTGAACGCTGAGGAAACACTCTTTCATTCTTCTCTTGGTCTGTTTCTTTTCCTTTGCATGCTGATCTTCAGGATGATTCCGACACTCAAGGCCCAGGCGGTAAGGACACAATGCATTTGTGATCGAGATTTGTGACATTTAGAACATCCTACTATGAATGTTTTCTCATTCTCTGTGATTTTTCATTAACAGAATTTAGGAGAGCATGGGAAAAATCAGCCACCATGCCCAGGTAAACATTCATTTACAGACTCTAGATGCTTATTAGTTATACAAAGAACTAAAAACTTTGTTTGTATCAAGTACCAGCACTGTCTCCATTAGTCTTATGTTTGAAGATCTCCAGCTTTTTAGTTTGACTGTCCATAGGGCAGTGTAGTTTAAATTTAAAGTTAAGTATACAGTACATGTCTCAAACAGGACTAACTCAGCACCCAAAGGTCTGGAGTCACCCTCTTCCTCTAGCCCATTTACCAGGTATTTTTACTACAGTATGCTCTCATGTGGTTATGGACTAACACCGCTGGCGCCCCCTTATTCCCCTGCTTTCATACACATTTACCTAAACATGCAATGTAGTAGTAAACCCTTTAAGTCCATGGATTACACTGATTTCACATAGTTTAAAAGAATTTTTAACATGGTGTTAAAAATAGAATGCTCAAAAGAACAATGTTGCAAAATATTTATATTTCAAATAATCAGTGTAAACATCTCTGCTGTCACTTTTGATCAATTTGTATCCTTTCTTATTAGAACATTATATATACATTTATAAAACATCTATTTACCCATGGTTTGAAATTACAGTTCTATACTGAAGCGCACACACACACAGAAACATTCAGGAGCACAGCTGCCCTGTGACGTTTGTCAATAAAATACTATCGACACTGGATTTTTCTCAGCAATGGCATGGTAACATCACTGTTTTTTAAGTATCATCCAAAAGCAGTGGTGATGTACAGAATTCAGACCGTCTTTACAACTTAAGGGTGTTTCCATAAAATGAGCTACTGACACAACATCGAGTGCACCTATGAAAGGAAAAAGTTTACTTTATGGGGCACTTTTATCTGTAAGGACATTCTCAAAATCAGTCAGATTCAGTTAACATGTAATTTCTAAGCGGTTCATCAGCAAGTTTGTCACCAGTGTATAGGGATAGATTACAGTATGCATGCACATCATGACCTTAACCTATCATGAATCTAAGTTTCTGAGCTTGTTTGGCTTCAACTTGTGGGCTATGGGAAACTCCTTTGCTTTCTGTAGTGTCTGTAGATCTGTGCAGCACTGTCACAGTATTACATGCTTTTTTTCAACAGTATTACATGCTTTGTTTAAGGGATCTTGCAGTTGCCTTCAGGCTTGGATTCATTTCATTGATTCTGCTGCTGTTCTCTTATGGTCCACTGGGGGCTCTCTTTTACTGACTATATTTCTTTTGTTCCCAGATATGTGTAGAAGGCCATATTAAATCCACATCCATGACTTTAAACTTTTTTTTGCCAAATTCAGATATTAACCCTCCTAAATAGTGTGCAAGATTAGAATAAGCACCCAAAATTGTTCTTTAAAATATAAAGGTGCACAGACGATTTTTCAAAATGTACATCCTTGCAAATTTGTCAACCTGAAATTGCCCATCGAAAGAGGAATGTCAGCTTTTTTAGACAAAGCAAATGCATTAATATAGAAATGAACTGCGCTCATAGAAGCCTTTTTGCAATGACATTCCAGTTGAAGCCATGGAAGTGGATGAGACTTTGATGTTGGTCTTTCCTTTGAATAACTCTGAAAGTCTCTTTGGAATTCTTTAGATTGGTTTATTGGTTCTACAGGCCATCGCTTTTGCCTTCTCTTTATTTATTTTTCCTATTCTTTTTTCCTATTTCTATTTAATAAAAACTTGTTTTCTTGTATTTTCAGGATGAAACCCAGTAACCAATCAGCAGAGCCTGATAGTGGAGAAGGAGAGTCAGAGATGGAACGAATTAAACAGGTCAGAACTGAAGTCAATAAGCGATCAATAAAGAGTGCTTTTGATACAATGTTGATAGGACATTACCTACATACAATTCATACATTTGTTTATGTGTCCATTTGATGTTTAGGAATTGCTAGAGGAGGTGAGAAAAGAGCTTCAGAAAGTTAAGAATGAAATCATTGGAGGTGAGAAAATCAATTTTTCATCTGCATTTCTATTCCTTTTTCAAATGATTTTTCATTGCATACATTTTGTGTTGTTTTTTTACAGCCTTTATTCAGGAGTTACAGAAACGAGGATCTACATAGTCCCACAGAAATTGATGGGACGGGATCACTTGCTCCTGAGAACCCAGGGATACACACGCACGCACACACACTCACACATACAAGCACCCAGGGACTTAACCCTTAATCATTACCATTCAGCCCAAGATGAGCTTTCTTCTACCTTTACCTGCCACTGTTTTCTTTCACATTCATACATTTCCTTTCCCTTCACGTTTAGTTTTACATCTTTTGTTTCCCACTTAATGTTTTACATACCGTACACATTGTCACCCTCACGCTTGATTCCTGTAAAACACAGTGCATAAATCCTCACCCATAAACTCGATACTTGCCTAAAGTTATTGGATTCAGGGAATATAGCATATCAACTATCCCAGTGACTGTAATGGCCATATACAGACCTGCAGAGCTATGAGGAGGCAAAAATCAAGAAGGATCTTGAAGAAGACCTGCAGGACACACACTATCTACAACACACACACACACACACCTCATGACCGGACTGTCATGTCAGGTCCCACTCTTGTGCTTTTAGCTGGGAGATTTTCACATCAGACCTGGTTTAGGGAAAACAAAAGAATATTTTTCACTTTAATTTGAAGCTCAGAGCTTTGTTTCACGTGTGTGTGGATGCATGTTTGTGTTTATGGACGTATGGCTGCACTTGCCTCTGTTTATCAGTGCCATCTTGTACGCGGTCACCTGACTGCCACTATCCAGTGGTGCAAAACAACTGTTGTCATAGCTTCAGCCCTCATTTGAGATGTTTTTAAACTTTGTGTTGAGATATGAAATATGGCCATGATCATTTTTGTCTGTTGGCCATGCCAAACTGCCTTGGAAAATACATATAAATATATAAGGTATATATATTTGTTTTGAGGGAAAAAGATAGAAAACTTGAGATAATGTTTCTATTTTAATTGAAATGATTGGTGAATGGGGACTTATTGTGATTTATAATGTTTTCTTCTCAGAGATTATTTTCGGATTTCTGTTAAACTTTTGTTTCTTTTTTTTTTCTATAGAATATAGGCTTTTTACACTGAAATATATAAAGAAAAATTGCGTAGAGACACTGGATTAGATGCCTTTATAGTCAAATACAGCTGCTTCTTCTACTGCACTTGTGTCTGCCTGTTTTTTATTATTATTAATATTATTGTCATACAACTATATATCACAAGAAACACAAACACATTTGGCTTATTCATTAGAATTTATACTGTTAGAGGTGTTTCAGATACAAAAATGGATACGACTGTACAATGCTAACCTTGCATGGTTACATAGGATGAGAAATACTCAAGTAAAAACTGAAATGAGCATTATTTCAATGCAATAGTAGCCTCTATTCTGAGGTACCATAGTAAAACTTAGAAACATGTTTGCAGCACATGCATTGTCATCCACACATACTGGACATAATAAAAACAGCCTTGTTATGAAATCCAGGAAACAATTTCTTTGACTATATAAATGTTTATTTAGCCGTGGCTGAGAGAGTAACAGCAGAAGGATAATGAGCTGTTGTTTCCTGTTATGAATGGACCCAAGCAGAGTTGTCAACAGCTACTACTATCTCACTCTGCTTTTAGTAGCCAACCCTGATAAACACATTTGATTTCAGAATAGAGGATTAGAATAACCTCAACAACAGACCAAACCGAGTGCTATAACAATACACAAACGTTACAATTCTTCAGATAATATCTGTTCTTTACAAAGAGTTTTCTTTGTCACGCGTGTTTTTCACTTTCCACTGGCCCTGTCATATGGAAATAAACACAGTCATAAAAAGAAGCACAAACATGTATTATGTTACAGCAATCATTAAGAACAAACTATCCGATTGCAATAAAGATGCTTCTATGGAACACATTAATAAACAGGATTTTAGACTAAATTTAGGCAGTCACTGCATAATTATGGCTGATTACATAGTCTGGATTAAATAATCAGATTCCAAAAACCAAGTATAATATTACATTTTATAATGCTGATAATCAGATTACAGATACTTTTATATGGATTACATATAATTAACACTGTGGAAGTACATTAAAGTAGTAGCAATTCTTTTTTTCTTTTAAAATTTGAAACAAATAAAGCACCTCTCAAGCAACTGCCATGAATGAAACAAATAATTACGCAAGTAACTAAAACACTGGTGATGAACAGCTGTGAAACTCTCTGTGTTCATCATATCCAGAGTGTCCTTGAGTACCTGTTTATTCAGGAAGTCTTTATTTTTTTAAGTTTGACTGTTTTTTTTCCAAGCCGTCGTTAGATTCCAGTGTTTACTGTTATAACAAGATTTGTTGTCAAAAACTGTATCATAGCTATTAAAGTAAGTCTGGTTTTGTGGCTATGCTTTATAATTAAATTATGAAAATCTTAATTCAAGTGATGAAGTGACATTAATCAGAGTTGAACACAACTGTAAGGTTAACCCTGTCTGCTTTAATAGTTAAAAACATTAGAAATAGTAGTAACATAATCAAAAAGTAATGCAAACACAATGAATTGGTACTCAAATGCACTTCATTAAGCGTAGCACCATAGAGCTTTTTGAGTATTTTTAAGACTATTTATGAAAATATCCACAAAACATGCTCACAGTAGAGTCTACAAAATTATTTTAAAACATAGCTAACCTTTAACTTTAAAAATAAGTGCTGCAGAGGAACTGTGGCAGATAACCAGCAGAGGGAGCCTATAACGTTACAGAGTAAATGTATACGTTACAATATTGAAATAGCAACCGACGTAACAAATTTGGTCATTTATCGTGTTATCACAAAATCGCTATCATTTCATAATAAGCAGCAACACCAAAAACGGACCTGTTCAAATTTCGGACGTTGGCCGTGACGTCGCAGCGTGAACTGAGGTCATTTCCTGTTTGTGCTCCCGTTGAGTCGCTAGACGGAGGCCTATCCGCGATACCACCGTAACATCGCTCGCAGACCTACAGGACGGCCACGGCGAGCTTTTCAAAAGCCTCAAACGCGTCAAAAAAGCGTTGTGGGATGAGTTTGGGCGACCGGGTTCGAGTTTCGGGCCACTGAGGGGCGGTTTGTGAGGATATTCGGGCGGTTGGGTGTTGTTATTTTTGGGGCAGCTGAGTGGTCATTGGCAGAGCTCAATACACAGCAGCTCGCGAGAAGAATAAACACACATTTCACGTCTCTAAACACCCTCGTTTTACTCTTCTTACATGGGCTATTGAGGATTTTTACATTACAGTTAACCAACACGTCGCACGAGAATAAAAGTGGAGGTAAGAGAGTAAAACGTGCATCGATGATTGATGGCTAGCGTGATGTTTAGCCTAGCTCGAGTCTCTATATTTAAATTGCACTTAAATGTTATGTTTTGTTGCGCTTTGGGATACGTCGCCAGACAAATCTGTTTATTAATGTGTGTTTCTCAGGTTTGCCGTACAGATAAACCGCATCTCCCGTCGTAACACATGTTTGTCACTCCGTTCTTCTTTACAAAACAGTTTATTAAATACAAGCATGCTTTATAGATTCATTTAAACCCATTTGGCGCTTACGCCGATCTTTCCCGCGGGGTCCTTGCTTACTGATCTATTGTAAGTGCATCATTGTGTCTTGACGGGGATCTCAGTCTATTAAGTTAAACAAAACAAAAAAAGGCTGAATTAGTGGAAATGAGAGTATATTATCGATCAGGCCCTTTACACGCTGTGCAGATGTGGATCTATAGGGTAAACTCACTGTACATGTTGTATGATCGATCAGACTGATGCCACTGTGGTTTTATTAATAGAGCTGCTATGCTGTTCCACGTGGAGTTCAATGTAATTCTGTAGGTAGGTTTTAAATAAGGATATTTTATTTAAGGTAAAAGTTGTCAGATGTTTGACAGGTATGAAATGATGCATCTGTCAGGTTTGTGCATGAGGCCTGAAGGTTATTGAGGTTGAGAGGGGTCAGATTCAGGACGTCTCTGTCTGGAATTATTCCCCTCGGTACAGAAAGTGTGTAATCATTAGTTTGTTGAAATGGTCAAGGCTTTTGTTTGTCTTTCTACTGTGGACTTCAAAGTGTGTGTGTGAGAGAGTTGTTGAAAAAGAGGAACAGGCAGACCACTGACCGACTGATACACGCACACGTACACAGCATGTACATACGCCAGCAATAGAGATGGACGGTCAGTGTGTTTTTAATGCTAGTGCTATGTGTTAAGCGGTTGGGAAATGGACTAGCAGGGGCGTCACAAGGTGGGGATTTTATTTTGCAGGGATAATCCACTGTTGTGCCCATGGTGATAGGACAACATGCCAGATCTGTGCCAGAGGCACCGCTATGCCAGGAAACTCCTCTGGCACAGACTGATCGTATACTCGTAACAACCAAAAATAAAAAAACAGCTTTTTTTGTGATGGTTGCTACGGCAAAAATGACTGCTATTGTATAGGTTTAACTTCAAATCATGTTTCTTGTTAGGGAGAAGTGTTAACTTTTTATTAAGAGATCAATGATAGAAAATAAGAAAATCCCACAGATTAATATTAAAGAAAGGACCGAAGCCATATCAAAGTGTCAGAAAATTAAATCAAGTTGAAACTGGGCTTCTTATACCAAAAATAAACAAATAAAACATTTTTTGTTCACACACAAAAAAAAGTTTAAACAAGCTGAAACGTTCATCTTGGATGAATTTAATAAAATGTTAGGATAAGATGATTTATTTATACAAATTTTTAGAAAAAAGCTTAAATGTAACATAATTTGGTCAAATTTATCCTTACAACAATTTACAATTGTTAAATGCAGCAAGAAAAATAAATGTATTTTGGCACTTGAATGAGCTCTTATCATCTTTAATGTTTTGCACAGTGTAGCTGTTCAGATATAAGCAGTTATTATTTTAATGTTATGGTTAATAATATAAGAGGGCAATATTTCAGTGGTTCAACTAATTTTGAAAACTGTTATTCACCCTCACGTGTTCCAAACCTGTTCTTTCTTTTGTGTAACACACAAGAAGATATTTTGATAAAGTTTCAGCTGCTTTTTGGCCATGCAATGAAAGCGAAAACGGGTACAAAACAACACTGGAGCCTACTGACTTCAATTATTAACAAAAGAAAAAACTGTTTGTTTGAAGCTGATATCCTTGTGGGCATGGTATGATGACAGAATTATTATTATTTTTGGGGGGGGTAAAAAAATTTGTTAAAGTTATATTAATATATAATTTTTTTGTACTGCTTTTATATTTATAATGAATTGCCGTACTTAAGACCTTTCCAGAAATGCCTTGGCAATCACCCTGATACAAGTACAAACTATGCTCATTTTCTGTAGGTGAATGAACGTTCTGTCCCCAGTTATCAAGTATTGTTTTTTCCTGCTGAAGCTTGTGCTTTCTAATGTCGCCTCTGAAAACAGCAGGTGTCTTGTCTTGTTCACCGTACAAAGTGGCACATTCACCTGTGGCTCAGACTGGCTTTACTGCAGTCTAATTGGCATCTCCATGGTGATAGAACAGTGCTCTCTCATTTCCCGGCAAAAATGGTTTAAAAACACTTTGTGGGAGAAGAGGCTCATCCTTGTCCCTTGTTTATTAAGTGTGTGTTATTCTCTTCTATGTGTTGTAGATCTTGTATGTGTATAGGATCAGAGGACAGGATATGCAGGCTTTGTGGTTGTTTTGGTGATTTAACTTATTGGCACAGACTTTATCAAAGCACAGTGCATGAAGTAAACATGTTTGTAAATTTAAATTAAGTTCCACAGGAACATAAAGAAAATTTGTATTTGTTCCTTTTTGTAGCTGATGTCAGTCTAATCATATGCAAATCAATTGAGGTAAATTGTTTTTGAACAAACACAACATAAGCATTATCATCATAAGGGTAATGCATTTAACAATGAATAAAATTTCATATCAGAATTCTCATTTAGATTTCAATATGGATACATGCATATAAAGTATGAGGCATTTTTTAAAGATAATGTATTAGTCTTATTTTTTTTTGATTGCTTGTGCTTTCTGACTCACAACAGACATGAGATTAATATTTGCATTGTTCACTTATATCATTTTATAATAAGTGGTCCACTCATAGACTGCACATCGATGCTATAAAGATGTCCAAGACAAAAAAATGAACATGGATTATATCCATCAGCATGCACTCTGATCGAGACCCTGATCCTTCATCAGCACTTTTATCCCACATATAAAGATACTTGTTTGTGAATAATGACTCAGCACTTTAGATTCAGTCATGCAGTGTATAATAGCGCTGAAATTTTCCACAGCGCATCTTGCACTCACCTCTTTGTCATGATCTGTTCATTCATTGCTTTCCTCCTGCCCCTAGTTACAGCTCGATATTGGATCGTGCATGGGTTTTATTCGGTAAGATAACAAATGAATTTCAGCTGTCCCTCATCTGTTAAATGTGAAATTGAGGCTTATCTGTTGCAGAGTGCTGAATGCTGCGTTTGTCAAGTTTACGTTAAAAACATTTCTAAACAGGTGGCATTCCTGCAGCTTTAGTCAGGTGACCATTTGTGCAAAATCTTTCAGTTGTGGAGTTCAGATGTCGAGTGCAGTAATGATTAAATTCACACGCACAGTCCTTTTTTTAAAGGATTCATGCACCAGGCAATATGAATATTTTGTTGTTTATTCACCCTCTGTTCCAAAACTTTTATTTCACTCTGTGGAACACTTAAAAGATATTATGAAAAATGCCTTTTTTCCAAAGATTGAAAGTCAGTAGGGGTCTGCTCATTGTTTTTGTTTTGTTCATAAACACTGTTTGCTAAAAATGAGCAACAGAAGTGTAAAACCCCTTAGTCTGAGGTGCTTCCTGTCTTTTACTTTATTGTGGTTAACCTTGGTTTATTTGCTTGGTCCCAGGTGAGTCTGGCTCTTGGTACTGAACGTCTGCCTGACCCGAGACTCGACACTCCCCCTCCCCCAACCTCCCTGCCACCCTGCCCTACGCCCCACACACCCCTAACCCAGCATGAACGAGGTCAGCATCGTCAGAGAGGGCTGGCTCCACAAGAGAGGTGAGAATCGCTTACTCATTCTTTGTAACAGTCCATATCATATTTTCGTATTGTAAACACTAAGTTGTTGTCTTCCTTGTCTCTGCCTTTTTGTTTTTTCATTGCTTTCTTCCTCCTGTCATCTACTTCCTTGTATCTATTCCTCCTTCTGTTTTGCAGGTGAATACATTAAGACTTGGAGGCCCCGATATTTCATCTTAAAGAGTGATGGCTCTTTCATTGGCTACAAGGAGAAGCCAGAGACGTCAGACCACAATCAACCCCCTCTCAATAACTTCTCTGTTGCAGGTCTGCCACACTTTACAACCTCTCTTCACACACAAACCAGATCGTGTTTAGTATTATAACATATGGATTCCCAAATATAAACTTGGGCAATATCAACAGGGTTTTTTGTCTGTCTGTTTGTATACATTGATTTATATCTTTCATTGTTTTAGCTCTTTTTGAGATTTTAAGTATGACTTTTCCCATCTATGTACCTGAATTTGTAGTGTTAAATTATGGCAATAACTTTTCTGTTTTTCTAAACATTGGAACATTTGTAGTGTTTGAGAAAGCCTTTTAATACATTAAAGCATGAAAACACTGAGACTATAACATGCAAAATCAACAAAAACAAAAGAATTTGACTCGAGTTTTTGTGTGTGTGTTTGTTTCAATCAG
This sequence comes from Enteromius mattozi, assembly GCA_032359235.1. Taxonomy (NCBI): domain Eukaryota; kingdom Metazoa; phylum Chordata; class Actinopteri; order Cypriniformes; family Cyprinidae; genus Enteromius; species Enteromius mattozi. The sequence continues at coordinate 701,152 of JAUMHE010000024.1, forward strand.
TGTTAGATGTTTGTTTAAATCTCCTAAACCTGGACCTCCTAAATGTATTTGGTCAAGAAGAATCACCCAATTAAGAAAGCAAGAAGCCATCTAATCAATATTAATTAGCAGTGGCTTTTAATATATGAGGTTTAGAAACTTTTGTCATATTCAACAAATTTAAATCCAAAGAACTTTAATATCCTTCACAGAGTGTCAGCTGATGAAGACTGAACGACCTCGGCCGAACACTTTTGTCATCCGCTGCTTGCAGTGGACCACTGTTATTGAGCGGACCTTCCACGTGGACAGTAATGGTGAAAGGTGAGGATATGAGATGGAGGGTCCTGCTGGAATCAGCGTCCTCGTTGTGAATGAATGAGTGGAAGAGGGTGCTTAAAGGGTTAGTTCACCCAAAAATGAAACTTCTGTCATAAATTACATTAATTACATAGAGCTATCTGACGCTCCATAGACAGCGACACAACTGAAATGATCCCAGGTCCAGAAATGTTGTGAATACATCGCTAAAGCAGTTCATGTGACATCAGTGGCTCAACTTCAGTTTTGCAACCCTACGGTAATACCGAATTCTTACGAGAATTTATGCGCTCACTTCCCCCCTGAATTTAATCAGTGCTGATTGCATCAAATACAGTTTTTGGACCTGTAAACATTTCAGTTGTATTGCTGTCTATGGAGGGTCAGATAGGGCTCAGATTTAATCAAAAATATCTTAATTTGTGTTCCGAAGATGAACGAAGGTATTATGGGTTTTGAATGACATGAGGGAGAGTAATTAATGAAAGAATTTTCATTTTATGGTGAACTAACCCTTTAAGAAGCAGATGCTGAATGGTATTTACTGGAAAAGCAGATTTAATTGCATTAACCAGGTTTTTGCCAACCACAACAGGTTATTACTCATTGCCTGTTGCTTAAATGAAATCATAAGGGAGTTGAAAAACATTTCGGTGGAAACAGGAATTGTTTAGGTCATTTTGTGACTAAAAAAAAGTCTAATTCGTTCAAAGGATGTCAATCATGTACATGTGATCAGTGTAAGGTCATAGAAAATAACAAGAGGAACCATAATTTGCTTTATATTTTGGTGTATTTCTTAAATTTAATGAATGAGTAAAATGATAATAATGTCAATGCAGAGAGGAGTGGATACGTGCAATCCAGGCTGTGGCCAATGGGCTCAAGTCCCGGGAAGAGGAAGAGCCTATGGACATCAATTTTGGCTCCCCTGGAGACAACAGCCTGGAGGGAATGGAGGCTGCAATTGCAAAGTCCCGCACCAAAGTTGTAAGTGGCTTACCTCCAAGTGTAGCCCTGTTCTGGATGTTTGGGTAACATGCTTCACTTCTCTCTATCTTCATTTCTATCTCCTGCTATTATCCCACAACAGAATACACCAGCATATGTTTAGAATTCTAGGACTCTATAAAAGACTGCTACAATATGGCAGATGGCTTATGTATTGTGTCCCATAGAAACAGTTGCTGAT
>JAUMHE010000024.1:754562-766487 GCA_032359235.1 Enteromius mattozi
TATTAATTTTATTTTTGCAGGTCTTAAAAAAGGTCTTAAAAAGTCTTAAATTTGAGCCTTAAAATCCTGCAGAAACCCTGTCTACAGTATTAAAGATGTTATTGGTTAATTAAAAAAATATAGATTTGGTGGGAATAAAGCTTTCTTTTTTTTTTTTTATTAATGGCAGATTAACTTTATTTATTTACTGTTTTAGGCTCCATTCCAGAATTCATCTCAACCAGCATCACGGCATGCTTTCCTCCCTCACACTGGACAGAGATTCTTCCACCATGGAAAACCTCATTAATTTCTAAAAGTATGATCTTGACAACGTACCAGGCTACCGAAAACTCTTTTCTGAGGCTCACTTCGTAAAGCTGAAACCCACTTCATTTAACTTTTTTTTTTTTTTTTCAACATTGTAAAAATGTCCCATGCAGCAAATATTGCTGGTTTATAAACATTGTTGATAATAAATAATAATGAATGGTCTTACACTTGGTTTTCTGAGAAAAAAGGTGCTACTTTTGTCACAGAATCGACATACAAAACACAAACTCAAAAGCCAAAGGTTAAATAAGCTGCAATTTCCCTGCAGGATCATTGTAAAAACATTTTTCCAAATTTGGTAAGAAATCACTGTCTGCATTTTAAGTTTAAAGTGTTAATAATGCAGATAAGACTTCCCACATTACATAAATACTCTACCAAACAGTTGGTTTGTCTTTTAATGCCTTTTTTTTTTTTTTTTTGGAGTTTGCTAACAGCAGCCAATATTGTCACCAGAATGCATCACAAACAGAAATAAAGACATGATTTATATGTGCTCTTTTTAATATTTGGTTGGGTTGTCTTATTAGAAACAAATTTTTTAATATTTTTGTCTTAATCACAGTATTGGAACAACAAAAACTCACTGGAGTCAAGTCAAGGGTAATGTGCATGACTGTCTATCAGGCCTGCATACGACTGATTTTAAAGGGAGAAGTACCACACTTTTTCAAAATTTTATTAAACCCTCAAACTTAAAAGACAGGAATTGGGGTACTTGATTGTTTGTCCTTCATACATGAACAGCAAGCATTAAGCAAAGCAGGTCAAGACTGAATACATTATAGGCAAAAGTATGTGTCTATTTCAAAAGATAAGGCTAATGGAACCTCTTTCCACTTCAAAGCATACTCAGCCAAAACTGGAGAAATTTTGATAAAATTATGATGCTGGCTTCCCCTGTGTTTTTAGTATCATTAGGGGAGTGGGAGTGTGGGAAGACAGGGGGAGGAGAAAAAAGTGATCCAAAGTCTTGCTGCATCAATCATCTATATACACCAAGTTGTGTGATAGTCACCCCCTGCCAAGGGTATTTTGCTTTAAGCTACTGGAAGATAAAAGGGAAGTTAAGCAGAGCACCTGGTCCTGTAATTAAGACACAAAACTGCACCCTTTTTATCATGTCATTGCCTTTGTATCTGTCCTTTACAGGAGATTCTGCACTTGTTTTTGTTCCCCCTCCCTTTGCACTATGATTGCTCATAAATAAAATTAACCACATAACAGACCTCTTACAGCTATTTACCATTGTATTTTAAGTTAGCAAAGAACATGAGGGATCGTTATTTTAAAATTAAAACAGACACACTCACACTCCCCTCCCAGACCCAAAAATAAATAAATAAATACAAATAAAACCTTTTCCCCACACCAGCAGTTCATTTCTCCTGTCTGCTGTTCATACATCCATTTGTCATTTATTTCTTATGTACCTTTTGTTTCTGAAAAATGTTATTTTTGGAACATTTTGATTGTTAAATGTATTTTCTAGGTTTAAACTCTCACATGGGCTATTTAAAAAAAAAAAAAAAAAAAAAGGAAAGGAAAAAAGAGAAATAAAGAATGAGAAAGGAAAAAGGAGGGAGAATAGCATTGCTGTGGTCTAATTCTCTCATATCCAGGTCCAATGCATCTTGTCAACCCCTGAAAGGAAGAAAGTACAGGCAGGAGTGAGTGAAGAAGGGGTGATAAAAGTAACATAAGAAAAGAAGTAGAAGTAAAAAAATTAAATAAATAAAAGATGAAGCTAAAGGTAAGTCCATATACATAACGCTCAAATGTGACCCTGGACCACAAAGCCAGTCATAATTTTTAGAAATTGAGATTTATACATCCTCTGAAAGCTGAATAAATATAAGCTTTATATTAATGTATGGTTTGTTAGGATAGGACAATATTTGGGCGAGATAACCATTTGAATATCTGGAAATTGAGGGTGCAAAAAAATCTAAATACTGAGAAAATCAATTTTAAAAGTTGTCCAAAGTTCTTAGCCATGCTTATTACAAATCAACATTTAAAGTTAATATATTTATGGTAGGAGACTTACAAAATATCTTCTTGGAACATGACCTTAATATTCTAATGATTTTTGGCACAAAAGAAAAATCTGTCATTTTGACCCAAGTGACTTTTGTGGTCCAGGATCACAAATAATAGGAAAGCTAAAAATATGACCATCCAAAACAAAGGTTCTATATAAATGTAGACAGGCAGTCTACAGGAAGAATTGGGTTCTCCATTACTAAACAGTCTGAAATAATTGCTTTGATATCATTCAAGTCCAAAGTCAAAGTGCACAATATGCCACTACGCAATAACTTAAAGCGCTTTTCCACTGCGTGGTACGACTCGACACGGCTCAGTTCGGTTTGCGTTTCCACTTCAGTTTAGTACTGCTTTAGATTATTCACAAGTTGTTACAGTTGCGCCACATCTACTGCCATAACTCCTAAAAAAACGCTTTCGTTTCGCATAGCCAAATCAAGCTCTCGCTCAATTCGCTGTACTTCTTAACAGACCACAAAACATTTTTTGGTTGTTAAATGAAGGTGCGCTTGTTCGAAACAGTTGTTTGTTCCTTTGCTGGCTGTGCCAATTTAAAGTGTTAGTTCACCCAAAAATGAACATTCTGTCACTGATTACTCACCCTCATATGTCGTCAAACCCATAAGACCTTCGTTCAACTTCAGAACACAAATTAAGATATTTTTTGATGATATCAGAGAGCCATCCTATCCTTCATAGACAGCAATACAACTGAAATGATCCCAGATCCAGAAACGTAGTAAAAACACAGGTAAAACAGTTAATGTGACATCATTGGCTCAACTTAAAGTTTTGTGACGCTAGGAGAATAGTATTCTTGTAGCGCGGCAAAAATGAAGTTGATCCACTGATGTCACATGCACTTTTTTACAGGTGCTTTTAGTATGTTTCTGGATTATTTCAGTTGTATTGCTGTCTGTGAAGGGTCGGATGGCTCTCTGATATCATCAAGAATATCTTAATTTGTGTTCCAAAGATGAACAAAGGTCTTATGGGTTTGGAACGACATGAGGGTGAGTATTTAATGACAGAATTTTCATTGTGACGATTCTCTCTGGCCAACCGTGTTTAAGAGAGTGTACACATCACGTTTTGGTAATGGTACGGTACGCTTGGTACAAAAAAAGTACCAGGTACTGTTCCCAGTGGAAAACCCCCCAAAAGTGAACCGTGCCATACCATGTAGTGGAAAAGCACCATTAATGACTCTTCCATTAACTCAGAGGAACATCAGAGATGGGTAATTTTAACACATAATTGTTTATAGTGCTTCTTAAAAAGTACAGTACAGCATATTTAATTCTTACTATCTAGCCGGTAGAGAAAAATACAAAATAAAATCCAGAAATTCTATATACATCTTAGTCACTGCTTTTACATACCAGATACATCAAGCAGTCCTACATCTGTGTTACAGAAAAGTACCAGTGTGCAAACAGCAAACCGTTCTATGTAAAGTGGGCTTCCGTTGTAAACCTTGTTAAAAACCATTTTATATGCATTATTAAACATCCTGGATTGATTACTGATTGCACCTAGACAAAGATAAATTAAAAAAAAATATATATATACAAATATTCTTACAAGGTTTGTTTCATTGTGTAAAGTAAAAGTAAACATTTGAATAAATGCTTTGCTGCAAGCACACTGGTGAGGTACAGTCGCTCCGGGCCTAGTTTGCAGGCGAGTATGCGCACACAGCAGTAGAGCTCCATATACCTGCTGTGTTTTATTTAGCCATGGCTTTGATGGCTACTGCAGCCTCCTCATTCATAGCTGACAGGACAGTGATCTGCAAAGAAACATGAAGAGGTTACACTATTAATGTTTGCTCAGTGACGTTTGAATAGGTGGCTGATTTAATGACACTTACCAGGATTTCCTCACCGGCATCAAACTTGCTTTCTATCTCTTTGCCCAGGTCTCCTTCTGGCATTTTTAGGTCTTCTCTGACCTCACCGCTGTCCTGGAGCAGAGACAGGTAGCCATCCTGTATGCCAATAAGCTAAAAAGTGGGAAAACTTGTGAAACACTATGATTTACTTCCAGCACAACTGTGTCTAATATTCCCAATTACATACCTGGTAGTCCATTCTTTTGATGTTAGGGACATCCATATTGTGGGTTGAGGGACAGATATCCTCATACTTTTTGCCAGAGAAGATGTCAATGCCCACCATGTGAACCTTTAAACAAAATAAAGGGAAGCATGGGGTGTATTTTACTGCTGCTATTCAAAATCAGCTCACTTCATTTCATCTGCCTCATCCCTCACATTGTGTGAATGAATGGCTTCCCTTTCACATGCACCTAATTTATAAAACCTTGTATAGAGAGAGTTCTGGAACTCCTGGAACCATAATCCATGTAATTCGACAGTTAACAACAATACTATGACTGCTTAATAAAGTGTTTTGTGTTTTGCTATGCATCTGTTAAAATCAGTGTTACTGAATTTAAAGTAAATGAAAATTATGTGCACTAGTCTAGCTAAGTTGTCACCTGCTATATTTTTCTACTTTGTCACAGACCATCACTCACCTTGGCATGTCCATGTTTGCCGGTCTTAGATGTGGACATTTCCACAATCTTGCATGGTCGACCTTTTAGCACCACAAAACCATTTTTGCGCAGGGCAGAGCATTGCATGGGGTAGGTAGCAGAGGCACCAGCATCGCCTGTTGTGAAGTCCAGGTCAGCATCCGCCATGTTTTATCTAAGGATTGCGGAGCCAACAAGTACAGTGATGAACATCTTGCCATTCTTTAAATAAACAAACAGACCAGTATAAAATAAATCATTCATCAAAATGTAACACCTTGTTCATTCCCTGAAACAAATTCCCTTTCTCATTCTTGAAGAAATTAAAATCAAGTGTAAATTTAATCATTAAAACCCAGCGCTGTCATTCATTAATTGTAGTCTCATGCCTCCCTGGGTTTGCAGAAGCTATATAAGGCAACAAGTTCATGGCACCTGTAAACTGAACTTCTGACATGGTTAGCTGTTGTAAATATTTAATTACCCCTAAAAAAAATAGTTGTCAACGATAACATAATCGTAATTAAACGGCTAGATAACACAACATTTTTGAGTAGCTTTACATTATTCAGTGTACTGTGCGCAATTGTGGTCTGCAAACATTCACGTGGGAAGGGCCCAAACGTCATGTGAGATATGGTCATACACATATCGATATTTGAAGCCATCTCAATCCACATTCAAAATGCTAATACATCCGAATTCCACTTTTGAAATAAGTAACATCATATTAATAATCACTGCGTTTCGCAAGGTCTAGTGAGTTGCACATGCAGCGGAGATAATCTACACAACTCAACACTATAGCACAGTTCAATAATTACGCCTTTTACAGGAAATAAGAACCATGTATGTATAAACAATAAGATTCTGGGCCGCTTTTAGAAGGACACGCGTGTCCTCCAGCCGCAGTGAGCTCGCTACTATCTGTGAGGCCTGCTGGATCCGCCACTGCGCACTGATCAGAAACCGAAGGCCCGCCGAGCAGCGCGCTAATCGCAGCCAAGCAGGTGCAAGTATGTCACCGTTGAACTAACTTACACATGACAGCGCATGAACAAAACCCACAATCTAACTGTAATGCAGAACGAACCCCTGTGCGGCTAAAACGAGGTTTGCTATGATGTAAGGCTGAGCAAATCCACGATGAGAGGCGCAGCGTGGACTCGTGCAATCTTGAGTTATGATCAAGTTTTTTGATCTTGTCTTCATGCCGCGTAGCAACTTTAACGCGCATTTAAATTGTGTTTAGTTTTTGCACCCAACGCCCAAATAAAATGTTGTCGCCATTCTAAATTACTCGTGGAAACGAATAGGAGCAAATGTCCTGCGGATACATCGCAATTTACAGCTGATGCTGCATCTTAATCTTAACTGTTGTTTGCTTTGTTAAGGTGACACAAGGCGTGAAATAGACAAAGTGCAATCTCGAAGGAGGAGGTTGTTGCTACGCGGGATGACGGCCGCTGTTTGAACGGTTTAAGGAGCAATTTACCTGGTTTACAGCCTTGTCCACGCTTTCGGGGCAACCCAGCTAGTTAGTCCGACTGGATATCCCTTTTCCTCTCTTCCCTTCTCGGATCGATCTGCCTCTCTTGCTATCAGCTGCGCAATACCGCTTGTTTATTCACTTGACTCTGCTGTCATTACAGACGTTTCGTGTTCTCCTCTTGCAGTTTAAGCAACACGTTCAGTTGGCTGACCCAAAGCGTGAATCCTAACTCCCTTTTTCCTACTCTCTGTCCCTCTCTCTCTCACTCTGATCGGTACGAAGTCGACCACACATAGCATGAAATGAACCTCAGCCGTTTCCTCCTAACCGCGCATGCGCATACATCCTCGCTCTTTAACTTTTAGGACGGGTGGGAGCGCCTGTCTTGCCATGTCTACAAGCGAGTATCACTAAAACCCTATTGTAATTTATAGAACTGTCAGGGATCAGCGATCACCACGCAAAACCGCGGACCAAGACGCAGACACTTGAAACTTGGAGAGATGGTAATACACTCACACTGCCTAATGTCACCAAGGCTCGCCCCAATTGCCTGAAGGGGGCGCTACAGCGATTAAAAGAAATCGCACAAGTCCTAATAAACCGTTAGTCGCAGACTCAGGTGTCTTATGTCGTTGGAATATGGCTCACGCCGGACAAAACGGATCCCAAAACGTTTGAAAGGGGCAGGGCCACTTTTAGTAAAATGCCTTCTGAATGAAATGAGAGAGGATGATATCAGGCAAATTGGGCCATATCAGGTAAAATGGGCCATTTGAGGTTGAAGTGTCTTATCTCTTTAAAAGTTAACAGCCAATGGCTGCAAAGAATTGAAATTGAAACTTTTAACTGTTGCCATAACAGTAATTGACATTTAGCAAACTATTTTTTTGGTGTGAGGTTGCTAACTGGGGAGGGGCAATGCCTCATTCTGAGATCACACCAGAAAAAGGCAAGGTGTATGGCAAGCTGTTTTGACTTTTATTCCATCTCAGGATATGACTTCTTGATATCAACAATTCAGTTTTCACTAGTGAAAATGTTAATTCTTGATATCAGCAATTAGATTTCCACTAGTGACAATTGCTATTTTTGATATCAACAATTCAGTTTTCACTAGTAACAATGTTAATTCTTGATATCAACAATTATATTTTCACTAGTTAAAATGGAATTGTTGATATCAAGAATCTATTTTCTGATATCAATAATTGTAGTTCTTGATATCAAGAATGTAATTGTTGATATCAATAATTGTAGTTCTTGATATCAACAATTACATTCTTGTTATCAGCAATCTAATTGTTGATATCAAAAATTACGATCCTAATTGTTGATATCAACAATTGCATTCTTGATATCAAGAACATTAATTTTTACTAGTAACCACATGGTTGCTGATATAAAAAAAAAGGTTTTTACTAGTAAGAACTGAATTCTTGATATCAACAATTGATTTTGAATGGCAGTCTATGGAGACATTTCACTAGTGAAAATACAATTACAGATATCAACAACTGAATTTTTGATATCAACAATTAGATTCTTGATATCAAGAATAAACATTTTAACTAGTGAAAATATAATTGCTGATATCAAGAAGTCATATCCCTAGAAGGAATAAAAGTCACAACGGCTTGCTATACTAGGTGAGTGGCCTGGCATATCCAATACTACTTCTCAATAATAAGGATGATAAATCAATCAATCAAATTGCGCATTTAGAAATCTTGTTAAATAATCCAGATTTTTATAAAGAAAAATCATTTTTAGTTACTGGCCCAATTGACCTTAATGTATTAAGATAAAATTAGCCATTATTTTCAGTTTAAATGGGCCACCTTCTAAATTGAGTTAAAGCAGAGATTCTGGTGTTTTTTTTTCCTTTTAAAATGTATTTATGTTATTATATAATTGAATTTTAGCATTTGTGACATACCTTTTTCAATTTTACCTTCTAAATATGTTTGTATGTGATGTCTGTTTATCTGTGCTCAACTCTGTGTGTGTGTGCATATTAGTGAGGCATGTGTATGTGTACATACAAACATATTTATGCACACATGGGCTCACTCACTGAAAAGAGAAAAGGTTAAAGAGACATTTTAATATAGAAGTGATAGTTACTGAAGTAAAGTAGCTGATCAGCCAACCCATTTTACCTAAACTTAAAAACCATCTTAAAAAATGTGGGGCAGCTTATGTTTCAAAACCTGTAGGGTCAGAACAATTATATTTAATTACATCAATTCATCACAAAAATATTAAAAACTGTCCTTATTAATCATAAGAACACAGTTAAATGTCATACATGGGTTTTTTGTTAGTTTTTCAAGCGATTGCAGTTTTTCTCACTTGCTAAAACACAATTTCTGAAACCTTGCTCCATTTTCTGAAACCATTAAACACAAAACCTCATCTTCAAGCACTATTTACAAAACCTCTGACTCCTCTCACAAAATGACACTTTCGCCTCAAAACAGTTTTACCTGTTCAAAATCAAGCACTGCTCTCAAATCATAAACAACGTGATCAAAATGATATACACTATCAAGCAGTCAGTAAACAATACACCAAAAAATAGAAAACACATTGTTTAAAACATAGTTCTTAGGGAGAACTAAATTTTTTACCTCAAAACAAATGTAATATTTTTCCGTTATTGTCTTTTGATGAACGAAAAGATGAAAAAGATTACATTAATTTTGAGTGGTTGTGTTCAATCAGTGACGTGTGCTCTGTTTGTATTTGATTGTTGCCACTTGTGTTTACCAGTATGGATGACATGTGCATTAGAGTGCAGAATGTGTTTTGAGAATGTGTTTAGAATTGTGTTTAGAAAGTGAGATCTGCAAATTGTGTTTTACCAAGTGAAGTGGTTTAAAGTATTGACAACAGAAACGCGTATTTTAAACATTAAAATGTTTACATAAAAATTTTAGAACTTTCCTAATCACTGCACTTGAAAGAAGAAGTCTTTAGATTTACAATGTTCTAGAGCAAGTTTTAAAATGATACTTTTACCATTTTTTTTTTTTTCTTTTAATAAATTTTCTTAGACACGTACAATTACAGAAGAAATATAATGACATGCAAACATCACTGTTATCTTATATCACTGTTATTTTATAGAATGTTTGACTCAAGAGGCCTGCGAGGCCCATTCATTTGGACAGATGGACAGATAGACATACATTTAGGCTACTATAATTCATTCTATAAGATCATTCACACCCGATCTTGACCACTTGGTGGCACTATGACAGGGGGAAGAACATACAAATTGTTATAACTGCACAACCATTTGTCCTTTCAACATGAAAATCAGTGTGCTCGGTCTTGGTCCAAAGTGGCTCAGGTACCTACAATAACATTTGCTTATCTTAAAACATGGCACTGGGAGACGGTATTTGATCACCTGTTAGACAAGATTAACAGAGCCTGATCGGAATGAAACCTGGTGGGCCTGTTCGACTCATGGCCCCAAAAGTCTAAAGGCCCTTTCACACGGGACACGGCAGTCACGAGGGTCTAGTTTATTTTCAATGGGAGAGATGCGACAAGCGGCAAAACTTGGGCGGTTTTGCTGGTGGCACGGAGGGGGAGCGCAAGCGGTGCTCGTGCAACCAAAATCCTGCCACTTCCACAGGCACGGGCCGGCGCATAGCGGCAGGCGCCACCAAAGATAAAAAAAAATATATTTCATCCTATTGTGAGCAGCAGCGGCAGCCGCGTCTGTTTCTACCAATCAGAGAATATATTATTATTAACAACCAATCATGTAACATTTTACAGAGCTCATGTCGGAGTGTTGAAAAGCTGTACTATTTGAGTGCCCGAGACCGCAACGCCAGCACCGCCTCAACTGCAAAAAACGGTTCCACTGCGGCAGGTGTGTGGCGATTCCACCGCTCGCCGCGTCCCTTAAGAGAAATTTTAAAGAATTCGGCCACTCATTTTTTTTCACTCAACTTGGAAAACAACAAAACAAATAATTACTTGACTCTTGGCTCTCTAATAATTACTTTGGAAATAAGACCAATTTTGTGAAGACGTCACAGTTACGTCACTCGTAGCTGCGGGCACATTGTGGTTACCTATTTTGTCTCACAATTCAGACTTTTTTCTTGCAAATACAACTTTATATCTCATATTTCGGACTTTGCAGCTTGATTTAACTCAACAGTGGTGAGTTTGTCCATTCTGCGGAAAAAAAAGCCAGAAGTGTGGGATGTAAACTCAAAAGAGAGAATGACGAGTTGATTTTATCCTTATCGAATTGTGAGATATAATCTCGGAATTGCGAGAATAACGTCAGAATTATGAAATATAACCTCAAGTTTACCATTTTTATTCTTTTATTCCATGGTTCTCATTTTCTGCAACCAGCTAGACCCCACCAACAAAAACGTCATCACTGTTTGCAAACAATTAATTGGTCTATAAAGGGGTCATTTAGGAAAGTGGACTGTCCAAATTTACCCTGAGTACACAGGTGATTCTAATCAAGCATGCAACGTTTTAAGGGTATCAAACCACATTAGTCTTTTTTTTTTCTTTTTTACATATTTCTATGGTAAATTACCTGGATTTGCCAAAAATGCTTTTTAATAATTGATTTAGGTGGGTCCAGCCTTGCTAAATAATATGTAGCAATGTCTTTATCCTTATATGCTTAAATGTCTTAAAGTGCTCCAATTATGACATTTTAAGCCTCCTAATATTGTTTTGGGGGTCTCCTATAGGTTTACATGCATGCAAGGTGAAAAAATGCTTTTGTTTTCTCAAAATGTGTTTAATATGACCTAATTTTCCAACAATTCTCAAACCCCCTTTCCCTTAGCCTACTCTGCTCTGATTGGTCAGATGGCCTAGTCTGTTTGTGGACGGGGTCAAGTTGTTCGCGGCCGGACAACATACAACATCAGCGGGAATTATTCAAATGTGCGAGATTCGAATTAGTAAGGACTCCTTTAGCGCTCTAAAATCTTTGGTTTTTGCTGTTAAGTAAACTGTAATTTTAGCAAAAAATTTGAAAATACAGCTCCGGGTAACCCGCGACAGATACCACAAGTTTCTCCTCGATCACTGCAGTCTCTGGACTTTTTAAGCACCGCAACAGAAGGCCCGCCTCTGCATTCATTCAATTAAACAATGGGGAAAAAATTTGAATGACGTTGAGTGCTTTTCCGCTCAGAGTAAGAAGGGTATTCCTGCACAACTGGAGGCTGCAGTTTCAGGACCGCAGTTCTAGGACCCTTGTTATTTTTGTTACAGTGCCACCTACCGAACTGTATCAACACTAATTAAATATGTCTTCATTTTACCTGAAAATGAGCTAATTAACCTTAAGGAGGTTAATCGATATACTGTATAATTCAAGAAACTAAGACTTTTAAGGTACTCCACTTTTTCAGTTGTTTTAAGATTGATATACATCAGGGGCAGTCGTGGCCTAATGGATAGGGAGTTGGGCTTGTAACCCAAAGGTCGCGGGTTTGAGTCCCAGGTCCGGCAGGGATTGTGGGTGG
>JAUMHE010000024.1:843360-856193 GCA_032359235.1 Enteromius mattozi
TTATCAGTACATTACAGAAAATAATGAACTTTATCACAATATGCTAATTTTTTGAAAAGGACCTGTATATATATACATATATAAACTTCACTACAGGATCCTCACCCGCATGCTTAGAGAGATATCCATGTTGTTAGAAACAAAGTGCATTAATATGCTGCTGTAAGATTCCATTAGAAGTCGTAGAGCCAGTTCTAGCTGACTGCACTCCTGCAGCATTTGAAGCATAGAGGCCAAGGGACCGAGCAAAGGCCCAACCCAATCAGTACCTGTGAAAGCAGACAGATATCTCACGGCTAAAGACAAAAAAAAAAAAAAAAAACATTCTCCCTCACAACCTAATAAAATACAAATTGTTGTTTTGATAGTCCACTTTAACTTTGCAAAATCATTAGTGTATAAGTAAAATATCTGCTTAATATCTGCTAACACTTTATTTTGATGGCCCCCAACAGATATTCTACTGACTATAAGTAACTTTGCAAGTACAAAAATGGACAATAGTAGTCTGAGTAGTCAGGTTTCTGATACATTGGTGATTTGGAATGGGACCTCTCTGATGGGGAAGGAGCTGGAGTTTGTGCTATTCTTTAGGGTTATAGATTTGGATCATGATTACAAGAAAGACCTTTCCTTAGAATCTTACCATAGTAATTAGAGTGAAAAGTACTCTATAAACAGTCTTACTGTATACTAGACACTCTTACCTATTTTGAGAGCACAGTATGACAGACAGGAACAGTCAAGAGGATAAAGCCTCGATTCTGAAATAAAGGACAAAATTGTGTATTTACAAAGTGTTTTAAAGTGTTAAAAGTGTATCCAATTAAATTGTGCAATTTCGTTTGTTATGTGCATGTTTAGAATTCATGTGCATCATGGGATTTCCATCCAGCTATTTTTTAACGTGATATTACAAAATACAAACAAAAAAAATAGGCAGATGGAAACACATCTATTCTCCTGTGTGGTTGAAAGGAGAGATGCACACATTTGAACTGTAACATAATAATCTATCCAGCAAGACGTATGCTAGCTAGCATATGCTTGCTGCATGTCTTATGAAACTTTTAAAAAATGTCAATGTGTGGGACTATGAGAACACCAGATGAATGGACACATTCTGAAGAAACATTACAATGTGAAATCGTTTGTTTTTGTGAAAATGTTTGTTTTTGCTTGGCTATTTTCATAGCGAGAAATATTATGGTTGAATTACACCAAGTTTTTACAAAATTTATTTTTGCTGTGCAAACACACCCAATCACTTCCTACCATTGGAAGGTAACTGCCTTGAAAGTAATAAGACCATACAATTACTGAATTCAGTTCTCTTTTGTGACTCACACTTTAACAATGTCAAATTATCTGTTTTGGCGTGCCTTCACAAAAACACACTTGTTGATGTCTTAAAGGGACAGCATCCTTGCTTTAAGACATTGTATTCAAGCTTAAGTTGACATTCTCTCCTCAAGATATCTTTCCAACAAAGCTATTAAAACAAGTTAATGAGTTGATTGGTCAATTTGTAGTATCAATAATTAATGAGTTTACAGTGACACTTTATAATAACTGCATGCTATGAATCATTAGGTAAGCATTAGTAAATAGTCATTTCATCCTTTATAAAGCATTGTTCCAACATTAATAGTCATTAGTAAGCAATTTATAAATACAACTATAAATGCCTTGCTCTTGATTTAAGCATCTATTACAAAGGAGATTTAAAGGCTCAGTTATCTTCCTAACAGAAAAAAAATAAACAACATAGAGGGATACACAACTATTCATCTCAAGATGCAAAAAAACATGAAACTCAGTGTTTCCCACAGGATTTGTTAAGATTTGTGGAGGCAGGTGACGTCACATATTAGCCTGGTTCTGTCAACACTGCACTGGCTCCCTATCAAACATTGTATAGATTTTAAAATCTTGTTAATTACTTATAAAGCCCTGAATGACTTAACTCCTCAGTACTTGAACAAGCTCTTATCACATCATAGTCCTCCACGTCTGCAGCGTTCTCAAAACTCTGGCAATTTGATAATACCTAGAATATCAAAATCTTTCAAAATCAAAATTTTCCTATTTAGCACCCAAACTCTAAAATAATTTCCCTAATACTGTTCGGGAGGCAGGCACATTCTGTCAGTTTAAATCTAAATTAAAGACACATATCTTTACTCTGGCTTACACATAACACACATAGACGACCTTCATCGGAGACCAGAACACCTAGATGAGCCCTGTGGACAGATCACCGGAACCAGACGCACACACACACACAAACACATACACTATTAGTCCTTCGCTCAATCTGACATGCACTGGAAATTAAGTGCTGGGCGTCCAGCCAGAGGAGAACTAGCCCCAACTGAGCCTGGTTTCTCCCAAGGTTTTTTTTTTTCTCCCTCCATTCTGTCACGGATGGGGTTTTGGTTCCTTGCCACTGTTGCCTCTGGCTTGCTTAGTTGGGGACATCTAATTTTTAGCGATTATCGTTGATTTAATTACACAGATCGTCTTCTGCCTTTAATAAAAAAATTATTTAATCTCATTATACATTACCATCACTCTATTCTAATATTTAATACTGTTCAGTGCTTAATCTGTATTTTTAAAAGCGCTATATAAATAAAAGTGATTGATTGATTGACTCTCACTATACTTCTTAAATCTAGGGACGCACGATAATCATCAGCCGATATGTTTGCGAATTTTGTCAGTAAAGCCAGTTCTGTAATCAGTGGTAAATGTCATCATGTGCGTGATTTCACATTGAGCCGTATATACTAGACACAGTTGTTGTTCACTGATGAGCTGTGAAAGTCATTGCTAATAATGAACATGGTTTTGCGCAGCTCATCAGTGATTTATAATCAGGATATTAATATGCGTCAAGCTTACACTAATAAGCGACTATATGCGGCGGTTTTGGCTATATCAATGTTTTGTCTCATTCAGCTGCTTGAGTGTCTTCTTATTCTCCTTGCGTTAGGGTAACAAATTATTATCATATTAACAGACAAATTGTTTATATTTAAAAGTCCAAAGTCAATAAGCAACATGTGCTTGGAAACACTGTTTTGTGCTCATTTATTATTGACGAATCTGTTGCGCTACGGCCAACTGAAAGTGCTATTTCTCTGCACAGAATAGACGTCAAGAGAGACAGCACTTCTCCGAGAAAGTCAGACCTTACGCTCACGTGGCAGTACTGGCGGCATCTTTCAACAGAACTGATAGCTAAGGTTTTTTATTTTTTTTAAAGTCTCTAGTTTGTCAGTATACACCTGTTATGAAAAATAAAAATTGTGAAAGTTGCTAAACATTGTGATAAAGTTGCGCTCATGTGTGCCACACGGGAGCTGATGGCAGCGGGTGGTGGGTATTTGTGGTGGTCGATCTGGATATTGTGGCGCCCCGCCTCAAATAAATCAATGTATGGGAAACACTGAAACTGTACAAGTGTACACTTTATGAAATTGCCGAGGTATGTTTTTCATTTATCAAGCCGTACAGTTTCCTTTTTTTGCATCTTGAAAAAATATTTCTGTGTTCTGTATCCCACTGTGTTGTGTTTAACTTTTCTGTTTGGAAGATAAATGAGGCTTTACATCTCTTTTGTAAATGCTTTACAAGGTATAAATAGTCCTCACTCTAGATGAGCTCACAAAAACAGACGGCTGGCAACTACTAAATGTTGTGTAACTACCTTAATCATGAATTACAGCAGGAACATGTGTTAATAAAGCATTTATTAAAACACTGAGCAACTATTTTCACGCGTCTAAAAAATAAGATTTAATCATGTAAATGTAAATAATTTATTAATAATTTACTTAGACATTCTAAATGATCTTATTAAACACTGACAACTCCTAAATAACTGGTTTGTAAATAACTAATTATTAATGATCAATTTATAATTTTTTAAGTATGAAAACACAATTATTAAACATATTTAAAAAAAACAACAACAGAATCTGCATTACTGAGAGTTTTTAATTACATTTTTATGGCAACTGACTCTGGTGACACGACTTTTAGATCTTACACTGGCATTGTATATGTCAGTGCTCCATTCGTTAGCTCTCATCAGCCTGATTCAGCATGTTGAACTGGCGTCGGAGAAAGTGAGAACTCTGATTGGATGCCTAGTTTTGCGAATCAGTCAGTGCCAGGAATTAAGCAAAAGTGATGAACACGAGTAAGTAAATGAATGCAGCACAAACAGAAGATTGTTCTAATGTTGATTGTTCTCACTTAAAATGAAGAAGGTTATCAATGTTACTGATATTCAAAACGTTAAGCAAGCGCTGCTTTGTTTATGTTTTATTTATCTGTGCTTATCTCGTATATCTTTGCTTCGGTTTATCCGTTTTAAGAGAAAGTGCAAGTGAAGTGACGTGTGGCCAGGTATGGTGACCCATGCTTGGAATTTGTGCTCTGCATTTAACCCATCCAACGTGCACACACACAGCAGTGAGAAGTGAACAAACAGTGAAGCCTGTATTTATAATACATTATAAAATAAATATATATATATATATATATATATATTATAATGTGTTATAACATCTCATGAATAATCATAAAAACAATTATAACACATTATAATATTTATGTATTTGCAATTATAACTTATGATTATGATCATTTATAACACACAATACAGACCATCTACTTCATTTATAATGGACTATATAATATCATGACATGGTTTATTTAAGATCTGCACAGTACTTTACAACATGTTGTGAGTGGTTAGGTGCTGAGTGTTATTTGAGTGTTTCCTGTGAGGCTAACATTGAGGTGAGCTAGCTAATACTTTCAACTGAAAAAATGCAATGTTTATTATATAAACCTAAGAGTATTAGTAGACTTAGGTAGGGTAGGTAGAATGTTCACAAACTTGCAAAAGTATCCTATACTCAGTATGTCTATTGAAGAACCATCAAAATAAAGTGTTAGCATATATTTAGCAGACACACTACAAATAATATGATGAAGGCTAGTTGACATATAGCTGGAGAGTTACTTATCAACAGCTGCCTAAAGGGTACCATCAAAATAATTAAACTGATATTATAAACAAAAGAAAATGTTCAAAGCAAATGTGTCATAATACACATTCATCTAGTATTGTTATTATTATTACTTATAAGTAGTATTTGTCTGCTTTAAGTAACACAAGTAAAATGGCAAGAAATAAGACTTATAATGCATTTTAACTATGAGAAATATAATCCATTGTAACTTGAATGAATCGTGTTCATTGTGTGTTATAAATTATCATACTCTTAAAAGCTATAAACGCAAATAAGTATAATTATAACAAATTAAATTATAACACATTAATGGGATGATACAACATTATAAAAAGGTATTTATAATGCATTCTGCATTCATTAAAATGCCTTAAGAATGCCCTTATAATGTTATTATATAAAGTTATATAAAGTTATTGTTGCCCTTTGGCTTGTTCAGACAATCCATATTTAGTAAATTGTTTTGATTTAGCAATATTGGAAAGTATCTA
Organism: Enteromius mattozi; assembly: GCA_032359235.1. Classification (NCBI taxonomy): domain Eukaryota; kingdom Metazoa; phylum Chordata; class Actinopteri; order Cypriniformes; family Cyprinidae; genus Enteromius; species Enteromius mattozi. The sequence goes on from JAUMHE010000024.1 coordinate 848,903, forward strand.
ATAATTCCACTAAAAAATTGAATTTAACCGAGCTTAATGACTTGAAATCGAAGTGGAAACTAACTCAAATGACTGAATCTTGAAAAATGAAGCATTTATAATTTTCCCTGTTTATCACTGTAAAGTTGCTACCAATAATGTCCGCTATATAAATAAAAGTGATTGATTGATTGATTGATATTAAAACTGATCACTAATAAGAACTAGTTTTCATTCACTCCAGCAGTGACAGTATACTCTTACCTGACGGTGAGCGTGATTTCCAAGTAAAAAGGAAAGGACATGACATGTGGCCAGGTATGGTTTCCCATACTAGGAATTTGTGCTCGGCATTTAACCCATCCAAGTGCACACACACAGCAGTGAGAAGTGAACAACCACACACTGTGAACACACACCGGCAGCCATTGCTGTGGTGCCCGGGGAGCAGTTGGGGGAACGGTTGCTTAAGGGTCTCACCTCAGTCGTGGTATTGAAGGTGGAGAGAGTGCTGGTTATTCACTCCCCCCCACCCACAATCCCTGTCAGACCTGGGAATCAAACCTGCGACCTTTGGGTTACAAGTCCAACTCCCTATCCATTAGGCCACGACTGCCCCAAAAAAGGTACAAGATGTTCTTGGAACAACATTCCAATTAACCAATCAGAATTGAGGGAGAATTTTTCTGGAAATATCTGTTTTAAGCTTATGATCAGGGTTAGGTGCTTCTACACCCTTGTTAATCAGCTATAATTTCCCCCTAATTTTAGGCATACATTTTGGGCAGGGGTAGGTTTAGGGGTAAGGATTGGGATAAGTTTATATTTTTGGACAGTAATGTTGATCCAGGATCAACAAAAGATGATCATGTCTTACTTTGCAAAATCACAGCGACCTTACCTGACAGTGGTAACAAATTTCTGGTGATTTTATACTGGAGTGGCAGCACTGAGACTGGATCCAGCACAATGCAGTCCTCATTAAATACATCATGAAAATGTGATTCAACGTATGCATCTTCTTTGCCACTCAATGCAGTTTCCTAAAAATAAATTGTTTAACAAAAAACATAAGGATTAAATTACTGATTGATAGTTTGTTCAGATACAAATCCTTTGAATAGATTTATAATAGGAAGCATTCAAACTGTCAGCTAAACATAAGCTTAACATTTTCTCCACCAGCATTTTTGAAAAAAATTGATTTTCACCAAAAATTTCTTGGCCTCGAGAATATTTTGTTGTATGAATATCTGAGCATGCAATACACCAAAATAAAGGTTTTTGCTCTTAAAAAGAAAAAAAAAAAAATTTTTAATATTTATTTTTTAATATTGAAAATATTGGGTTTTTTTTTCATTTTTAAATCAACACTTCATCAATTTATATGGGATTAGTGTTAACTAACACATTATTTTTCATATGCATATGCTTAAAGATTGCTTGTTTCTGGGTCTTTCTGGTCTGTCTTTTTGATCTGCACTCATTCAGGTCATGTGTAATAGTGCCCCCTAGCGTATAAAGCCTGGCTCACACTACAGAATGTTTTGCCTGATTTAGACCCAAATTCCCCCTCCTGGGTAATTGGAGCAAAAATCTTGTTGAGCACCTCGATCGGTCCCGATGTTAAGCACAAGTTATCTGGTAAGTGAAGTGTTCGAAGATCGAATTTTGCAACTCCCGATCTGCTCGCACACAAATAGGTGCCACCCTGATCATATCAAACATGTTATTTAGTATTTAAGTCAGGATGATGACGGTAACGATTACATCAGTACTTTCACAATAACCAATGTGCGAACGCAAAACAACTGCTGTATGACTACGCTGGATAGTAAGAGAATGCTTCTTGATGTTTTGTAACATCAAATGTCTGTATGTGTCGAAAACAATAACTGTAAGAAGAAATAGAATTGCTGGGATGAAAAGAAAAAGAAAGAGAGTGCCTTATTTTAGAACATACAGGATGAGTGCAGAAACTCACTAGTTAACATATGTAAACATTACTGAAATATCAAATGACGGTTTGCTTCATGAGTTCACGTGAGGTGATAATCTTAATATCTTGTAGTGTGTGAAGCCCCACGATTTTTAAATCTTGTAGTGTGTGCATGTTTATGATCTGACAGAAGATAATCTGCAAAGATTCTCCTCATGTGTGTGCTGCAATCAGATTTATAATCTGATTTTAGGAGTACATAATACATTAGGATATTAGGAGTACACCCAAAAATTTATATTATATCATTAATTATTCAACCTCATGTTGTTCTAAACCTGTAAGACCTTTGTAAGATCTTCAGAACACAAATTAAGACATTTTTAGGATATCCGAGAGCTCTCTCACCCTCCATTGACAGCAAGGGTACTATGATCAAAGTCAAAAAAGGTTAGAATGTTGGTAAAATAGTCCATGTGTCCATCAGTGGTTCAACTGTAATATATTATTTTGTGTTCTGAAGATAAACAAAGGTCTTGCCAGCTTGGAATGACATTAGGGTAAGTAATTAAATTGCAAAATAGTTTTTGCATTTTGGGTGAACATAATGAAAAGAGAAATAACGAAACAAGACATAATGCTTGTTATTTAGTACTGTAAAAGATATTTTCATAATTATTAAAGTCATTCAATTATATTTCAAAAGTAATGCTTAAGTTTAGATTGTCACTGAATGGCAGTAGATCAGTCATTGCCATTGCTCCTAATGGCTTTGGAATAATCTCAACAGTGACATCTTATCTATTCAGATAATCTAAACGCAGTTAAAATCTCACTTATTTACACTTTTTTTAAAATGTATTATGTATTTTCATTTTGTTTCCCTTTTGTCTTTTTGTCTTTGCTTTTTGCATTATGTAAAGTAAACTTATTACGAAGTATGCTGTATTACTATGAAGTATTTATCATTAAAATAAAGGAATTATTGAGGTGAGGTGTCCGTGCCGCCGCCATTTTGGACTGACACCTACACAGAAACGCCATAGAATAATATGAGCCAGTCGCGCTTGACGAACATATAATAACACATAGGCTTATATTTACAGGGTGCGCTTTGTAGGGAAGGATGAGGGCGATTTACCCCCCTCTGGTTTATGCATCCCTGCCTCGGCTGAATTATTTTTATCCCAGGTGAAAAAAATTATTCGCGAAACAGGCTGGGAAGTCCCATTTTGAATCAAATGATTCGCAAAATGCACTTTGAAGTAACTTTTTAAGTGAAACTATTCACTTACTTGCCCAAAAAAACGGATTTATCATAAGATCATTTATCATGATTTATCAGAGAAAAAAGTAAATATAAAGATTCTCTCCACTACATACTGCTTACTGGTTGCCAAGTAGAAAGCTAAAATTACTGCAAACCCTTTACTTATGCTTATCTGTTTTCTATCGTACATTTTCCTTGTTAAATTAAAAACTCCAGTAACTATTGTAAGGTTTCTGTCATTTCTGTTCAAGTGCACACATTTAACTGAAAATAGTAGTATAGATCAAAATCAAATATGAGATTTAAACCATCAGCAGCAGCTGTGTTATAACAGATAGTCTACTATTTCTGTCAAGTGCGCACATTTAACAAAACTCTAAATAGTAATAGAGAATAAAGTGGAAGTGGTAGTGAAAGATTGTGAGAAAGAAAAATAAATCTAAAAGAGATTGTAAGACATGCACTTCACTGACAACGTCCACCCAGTTTATTGCAGTACAGCTGCTTGTGTTTTGCCCCTTGCGCTGCCGCATCTTATAGCGACTCTCAGCAGGTGTCAGTCCAAAATGGCGGCAGTGCCTCCGCAGCGCCATCTATAGACTGTTGCCCTTATTACTACAGAGTTTTGCCTCTTGGTCTTCTATACTCTTTGTCTTCAGCCCCACAACCATAGAATCCCAGAAGTCATTCAGTTGATGTACTGAAGTTTTGTTTTACTTTTTCTACTCTAAGGGTGGATATATATACACTACCAGATTTTTAATGTTTATTTGATAGTCAAAATTTTACTGTTTTTGCTTTTCTTTTTATTTATGTATTTTATTATTCACAATACCATATTTTTTTCATCTATTTGAGTATATTTTAAAATACGTTATATATACATTATACATTTATTATTATTATTGTTTTTTTTCATAATTTTTTTTCAGGTTTCATTGACAAATAGAAAGTTCAAAGGTGAGGTGTTTATCTGAAATAGAATCATTGTAATGTTTTTTATCTTCCTTGATATGTAAAAGTATTAATTTCTATAAAAAAACAATTTATACTGACCTATACAACCTTTTGAATAGAATAATTTTACAAAAGATTTTTATTTCAGTTAAATTATGATATTAGGGTATTTTTGAAGAAGAAAAAAAGTGACCAACTCTGTTTTAAATATTAACAACAACAATAATAAAAATGTGTCTTGAGGAGCAAATCAGCATATTAGGATGATTTCTAAAGCACTGAATCACTGAAGACTTGAGCTGAAAATTCATCTTGATCACAGGAATACATTACATTTTAAAATTTATTCAAATAGAAAGCAGTTATTTTAAATATAATTATTTTTTCACAATATTACTGTGATCAAATAAAAGTTGCTTGTTGAGTAAGAGACTTCTTTAAAATAAATAAATTAAATAAAAGAAAAGTGTTTACATCCCCTTTAAAAATCTGCATAATTTTAATTATTTTACCAAAATAAGAAGGACCATACAAAATGTGTGTTATTGTTTATTTAGTACTGGTCTGAATAAAATAGTTCACATAAAATGTTTACATATAATCCACAAGAGAAAATAATAGCTGAATTTATAAAAATGACCCTGATCAAAAGTTTACACCCCTTGATTCTTAATACTGTGTTGTTCCCTGCATGATCCTGTTTTTTCCAGCTTGCATATATATTTGAACCCTTTCCTACAACTATCACTAAACGAAAAACACAGCTGTGGATCATTTAGGGTCACAGTATTAAGTCAGTACTAAAAAAAAACAACAACATGCATTTTGTATGATCCCTCTGTTTTTGGTAAAATAATTAACATTGTGCAGATTCTGAAAGGGGGATTGACCTTAACTGTATATGATTATACATGATTTCCACAAAATACACTTAACTTGTTATGTTGCTAGACTGAGTGTTGTGTTTATTTAATTAACAGAGGGGACCAATATGGTGGAAAATTTGCAAAATGAAGAGACCAGTGATGCCAGCGACATCCCAGACCTTCACCGTTGTTTCGAGCCATGCCATTAAAATGGACTCTTTACTTGAGGCTTGTGATCTTTGTTCCAAGTACTTTTTCTGTTCATCTTTGTTTCAAGTCCTTCTTTGTGCTTTACATTAACTACACTAAGCAGTGTCTTTCTACCTGAGAGTTCCTCCAGCATGCAGTATCATATTGATGGAAATGATTCTTCATGTGTAAAGTTTTTAAGGAATAGGAGTCCCTAGTTTACACCGTTTTGTGTTTTAAAGAATGATGTACAAAAACTGTTGTTTTAATTGTGCCTGTAAGAGAAGGATGAAATGTCTGACAACACTCATTCAAAAATTGTTTTAAAAATAAATGTGAAAACACATTAAATTGATATTTACAGTTGCATTTTTTGTGTTGTCTAATTGTATTACAGAAAAATAATATAATATTAATATAATAATAAAATAATATTTTACATTCCTTTGTGATCATTATGTATTTATTATTGCTAATATTGGTAAATATAAATGTAGAAAGTCAATAAGACAATAAATAACACAATTTTTAGGTCATATTTAATCCAGCAACACAGTTAAACTGTTATTTGGTTGGGTCAAATAAACAACCCAGCTTTCTGGGTCAAATAGTTAAACCCAGCACTTGGGTCAAAACAACCCAGCACGTGTTCTGTCCCATAGTTACACAGCAGCTGGGTTAAGGTTCGGTTATTTTTTTAACCCAGCCTTTTTAGAGTGTAAGAATAGGATCAGAATTGTCAATTCAATATACTGTAGAAAATGGTAAACCTCAAGTTAATGTGGTAAGCCCACTACTATTCATAATAATGATAAATGATATGCTTTAAAGGTACCGGTTGATATAGGTAAGTTACTTTTTTGGATGATGGGGCATTGGGGCCCTGTGGAAATGAGGGAGAAATATGGATTATGTGGTAAGGAAAGTGCTAGTGAGTGGGGGTGTAGATTCTCAGTGGAAAAAACTAAGTGTTTTCTTTACAAATAAAAGAATAGATGAAAGACATTAAAGATATTAAAGATGTATGGGAAAAAGATAGAAAGAGCTGGAACATTAAAATTTCTTGGGGTGCATTTTAATTCCCGGTTAACAAAGTTAACATTACATATTTTTAAAGAGTAGAGGAAAAAAACGTAAACAAAAACTTAATAAATTTTATGAGATGCTTAACAGGTAGAGAATGGGGTGCAAATTATCAAGAATTGAAAAGTGTTTATGTAGCCTTGATTAGATTTGCAGTATAGTCCCAGCTAACAGAATTTTGTTACAAGAACATTCTCCAAATATTCAGTGTTGGTTCGGGGAACATAAAAAGTGTCCTGTTTTCTTGATGTTAGAGGAACGTTTTTAAAAGGTATAATGTTCCTCAAACATTCTTTCAACTTAATTTTGATCTGAAAAGCAACATTCTAGGAATGTTGATTCGTAACATTCCAAAACCATAAAAATATTGTTTCCTTAATGTTATTAGAATGTTATTTAAAGGTTAGTATGATGTTCCTGAAACATTCCTTCAATCATTCAGACACCTGCTGTGAACAAGCACTGAAAGAAAGACAAATAAGAACCCAAACTACAACTTTCTTCAGCCACAGCCTTAGATGAACTGAAGATAAAAGACATTAAATCTGTCAAGATCTGATTAAACAACTCCACAAACAGCATTACCAGCTTCACTTACAGTATTACTAACCAGATTGACTTTATTTCTGACACACATCAACAGAAGTTTTGAGTATTGAGAAGTATTGAGAATTAACACGTTTAGATGTTGATGTCTTATTGAAAATGTTTAATTTGAGGTCACCATCATGGAGTTCAGCGTTTGCTTTAGTTGGACTCTTGACCCCTGACTTTTATTAGGTTGTTTCTTTTGCAGCAATTGCAGATGTATTCAAAAATGTTTCTGCTTGATAAAGAAGCTCAATATGCCTGTTTTAATGATTAAATGATTTAATCATTTGCAAAAAATAATTTAAGTTCATTTTTTTTCCTCATTAATGTACACACAGCTCCCCATATTGACAGAAAAACACATAATTGTTGACATTTTTGCAGATTTATTAAAAAAGAAAAACTGAAATATCACAT
>JAUMHE010000024.1:998059-1012123 GCA_032359235.1 Enteromius mattozi
AATGCTATGTTGTAGCAAGAGGTTTTTGTTTGATAAAAAAAATAATACAGCAAACACATTTTTGCAATATTTAATTTTTTTGTCTGAAATTACAGCAATATATCCATAAATACCTAATTACTACACTCAACAAAGAATATATTACATTACAATGAATTCAAACAAGTACATAAAAAAATAAAATAACAAAAAAGAAAAACAAACAAAAAACCCCATGGTTTCACAGCATCTAATATCTTCCATTAAGTTTGGGCGTGACTGTGTGTGTGCACTGGGCAGGTTTGTATATGCTCTCATCAGGGAGTGGTAGTGCTTCATGTGAAGCAGGTACACACACACACACAGTGGTCACACTGATGGCACGCCTGCTCGGGGTCAGCATAGCCTAAATAAATGGCAAGCAAACTCCTCACCTGTGCTTCAAAGATGCATTTGAGATACCTCTGTGTTTTTCCCTTGCACTAAATTTTTAATCAAAAAATGGTGTGCGGTCTGTCTATAACTGCATGCTGTATGTGATACTGCATACATGAAATACATGTGATGTGCGGCACAAGTGATGGAGGTTTGGTTAAGTGGCAGGAAAACAAACAGGTGTGTCATTCCTAGATTCTACATCATCTAAGAGAATAATATAAAAAAGGTAGAAAATTAAAGATATTACAGGCAGTCAGAGTTCATTTAAGGCCCATATTAATGTTTTTGTCAATGACTCATGGTCATGTTAAAATGCATCATTCGTATGCAATGAATATTAAAAAAAAATCTTGGCAAACAAGAACGTCTTTGGGCATTTTGGGGAGGGGAGGTTGGTGGTGAATTTTTGCAATTTTCTAATTAAGGACTGACTTAATTCTTTATTAACATGATCGAAAACATGATTGAGCTTTGCTTTCAACATTTGGCATGCCATCTCTGAACATTTGGCACACTAATTGTCAATGGCAATAATGTTTTGTATACGAAACAAATTGTAATTCTTATTGTACAACAACATTTATGGATTTAATTTGAGGCTTTAATTTGAGCCCTCTGTGCACACAGGTCAGAAACAGATTTCAGAATATCATATTCTAATAAAACCAATGCCCTTTAATTGAATGAAACAGAAATCCAAAAAGAGGCTGCATGCTGCTTCATGATAAAAAAACTCAGTTTTGCAGTCTGTAGCTTTGAGAGACGAGTGACCACTAGCCAATAATAAAAGACAGCAGACGTCCTGGGTCCTACAATATCAGTGGGTATGTCATCAAAATGCAGGGCTCAAGTTATCCTGTAAAGAATGGCCCTGAGGGAAAACGTTGGCGGTATGTCTTGGGGCCGTTGCTACTGTAGTTCAGGTAAAAAGTAAGTGATATTATCACTCCACAAGTCCTGAAAGGGTTATTCTAACCAGCAGCAGAGCAAAAACTAAAAGTAAACCTTTTAACGCCCAAAAGCATTAATATATTAGAAAAAAATGGCAGGTTTTTTCCCCAAAGAATTAAAAACATACAAAATTGTTTTTTTCATTGTTTTGAAATTATTTACAATACAATGCTGAAGCACCTCTTTAAAAAACTTTATTCTAAATCTTGAAATAAAACATTTTCCTTTATTTGATGTTTTTTTCTTCCTTCCCTAGATCATAAAGAGTAGTCTGTAATAACACAGTACCTCCAGATAGTTCTTCAGGTTTTTTTTTTTTGTCTTTAAGTGCATTTCTAGGCGTGACCTCCATGGTAAAGAGATGGCAGGTGGGCTGAGCTGCATTTCAGCTGGCATTCTTTTCTCTCTACGATGCAGTATGGCTGTCCCTGCAAGTTGGAGGCATTCAGAGGCTTTGACGTGTGTTCATGCGTGATTTTGCCCACAGGATGGCATCACAAGGGAGGTCAGTGGATGGCAAATTTGTGGGCCAGATCTTCTGTTCCTCACCATCACTATCCAGGCTCTCGGAGTGGCCTGAACATGGGTCTGGGTTTGGGGGTTTGTAAGGGATGTGGGAGGATTTCTGAGTGGGTGCTCCGTGGTGCCGTAGAGTGTCACCTGGGTGGATAGCCCTTGAAGTGACTCCTAGACCAGGGGCTCTGTGGCAGCATCAGGCACTTCTTAAAGTGCTCCAGCTCTGCCTGTAGGTTCTCCCTCTCTGCCGCAAGCTTCTGCTTCTGAGCCATCAGCTCCTACATAAAAAAAATACACATTATCTATGAAACATCATCTGGGGAGGACCAGATACCTGTTCATATAGGATGTCTGACAGGAACTGGCATCCAGGATGGATCTAATATTTATAACATGTGGAGGCATGACCTGATCCTGTGTTATATGGGTATGTTCACTCAAATGTATTTGTGCACTGCACTTTGCATTCCCATGAAAGTGATGTAGAGTAATATGAAATAACTCAACAAAATGTGAACAAGTTGTCATAGTCAAACCAAAAATGATTCGGACACCAGATCTAAATTTTTTACTAGTGGGTGAAGGTAACTATAGATCATTCATGTAGGTGAGGATTGCAAAATAAAGAAACTGACATATTGTACCCAAAAATATACTGGACTACCTGTAAAACTGATAAAAATGTACAACCAAAAATTATTCAAACACTTTGACTTGACCAAGTTTTTCTTTTTTTTCTCTACACAATAGACTGAACAAAATCAAGCATTGCTATCATCTACTTGTGTACTTAAATTTTACAATTTAAGTTATCTGACATGATCAAGATGAATGTTCTGGCACCATTTAATTTTGAGTTCTTATCATATTTTATTACAATTTTCTAAACTACAGCGAATAAACTTATAATTTGAGAAATGTTGAAGGTGTCTGAATAAATTTTGGTTTGACTGTAGGAGACACATCAGAAATGCATGTTAAAATGGAGTCAGTAATGTGTCTTGCCTGATCATAAAAAAGGCATCTTAATAACATGTAATAATGGAGTTTAAAAGAGGTTAGCATTTGTGTATTTCTTACCCCCATTGAGTGTGAGAGCTGTTCAGCAGTTAGACTGAGATTATAGTGATGCACTTCCAGCCGTCTGCACTGACTGTGGAGAACTTGTCGCTCAATGCTTTGCTCTAGAATCAAACAGAGAGAAAGAGAGAGGGGGTGGTAAGACTCCTCAGGTCCTCCACTTAAGTCAAGAAACCCCTGGCATCACATACACCAACACACCACAACTTAAAGATTTGTAGAGCTACTGTTCTGTTGTACAGAACTGATATTCATCATGCAACAGTACTGATCAATCTGCTGAACACACATCTTACCTTCTGCATACTCTTGATAGGCTTCAAAGATGGCTTCAATGCCCTGCCACCTAGATGTAGTGGGCTCATCCTCCTCTGTGTCATCTTCCTCATCCTCATCCTCTTCCTCAGACTCCTCTGTGGAGAGCTCCTGGCGGGAAGGCTGTGGGGGGCAGTGCTGTCCATTGGGTTGCAATGAAGGAGGATGTGGGTGGGGTTTGGACCGGCCTGGTGTGCTCTGGAGCTCAGGAATGTTATAATGCACAGATGAATCTACGGCGTTGTTCTGTTCTGACATGACCAAGGCACCAGCTGATGGAGGAAAAGACATGTTGATTCTAATGTTCTGTTCCCAAACTACAGCATTTAAATTTATGCAAAATGTTCCAAGGGAATCTAAACCATGGGTTTCTGCACCACTAATACCACTCTCTAGTGCTTCTCAACCCTGTTGCTGAAGATACAACAACAGTACACATACCCTTCTTGGTCAAACACACCTGATTCAACTCACCAGCTTACTAGTAAAGAGATCAAGACCTGAAACGGATGATGGGAGATAAGGGAGACATCCATAATGTGTCCTGTTGGTGGACCTTAAGGAATAGGTTTGAGAAATACTGCTCTACCAGTTGAGCTGCAAATATGCCATAACTTCTTGTGCCTACTGCCTACATGGACAGAATCCTAGCATAAACGGCACTACCAAGGATTCTAGAAGGCGGCTAATGTTTTCCTTGTGTAATGCATAGGCCATTTCTATTTTATTAATTCATTATTCATACTTAAGCTGTTTTGCAATATAAATAGTAATTAGTGTGTTTACATTGAAAATTGTAAAATTGTAAAAGTGCAATTTAAATAATCGAGGCCTGTTCTTCGTAAGTCACTTATTACACCTGAGATGATTGGTGATTGGCTGGCAGCAACGTAATGACATCATATTATTAAAAACACTTGACAAAAAACTTGGCAAATTTCTGGACCTTTATGCGGAAAGCGCCAAGCAAACAAACTACATAAACGTTATAATAGATAAATGAAATGTGCACTCTTTATTTATTTGTTATTTGATTCCCAATATTCCCAATATTTATATTTATGATTTCTAGTATTTGCACAGGCTTTACATTTTAATTTAAATTTTGTAATTAGCTGTTCCTTAAATTTTACAAAGATGCAATGTAATCCTGCTTACATGTTCCCGAACAGGTTTAAGCTGTTGCTATGGTAGCAAGTCTAGGATAGGCTTCAAAGAACAAAACCAAACAATCAAATCCAGCTAACAGAGTTAGAAATGTACGAAGAACGGGCCCTTGGATCACACTTTTAATTAACCAAAAAACAAACAAACAAACAAAAAAACAACGAGTCATGAAAACATCTTAAGTGTCAGTGTTTTCAAAAAAATACTGCTTCTTATCCACTTCATCTGTATTGAAGTAAGCAAACACTGCACAAGTGTCATTATGGCAAGCAGAAAGTGTCAGACTTGGCACACCGCTAACAACTTATTATCTGGGTATTTCAAAATATGTGAAAATTTCTAGATAACCTTGTTTTCTGAATTGTTATGACTTTCAAAATGAACATTACCTTCTTTTCCACTGACCAGTTAAATTTTACAACACAGTGTGTTTCTTGTGTAAAAATGTGTTCATTCAGATGCAGTTAAATTAATCTTATTTAGGCTTGTCTTTTGCTGTTAAATCTGGTATCTCCCACGCATGTCTGTGTGTGCACACAAAACATATTTTGTGACATGTAGCTGCAGACTGATTTGTTTCAATCTAACGTCTTTTCTCTAATAATGCATACAATGAAGCAAGGGCCACTCAAATGAGATCGCAGCAACAGCAAACGAGAACAATCCGATTAATTCTTAATAAACAAAATGTCCCACCCCTATTTTTTTCTTGTTTAAGAAGTCATTGTCACAAAAAGAAAAGAAAAGACTGTCACAGTTTTCATTTTACTGGTGACTTTAAATAACTATGTAAGCAATGAAATAACAGATTCTTAAAGAGAATTTGAATGCTTACCTTTACTCTTCTGCAGGGCTTTTTGGGTGGACTGCAGTACTGATTCATGGAACTGCTGGGCAAACTCCTCAGCAATGAAACTCTCCCAGGGTTTGGTCTTTCCGTTGACATTAACAGAACTTTCTTTAGTGAATGGGGGCTGTCGCACACTGTTCAGCAGACTAGAGCTCTTGCCTGGGATGCTGTCATTGGCTCGACATTTGTCAGGTAATGTAACAGGCAAGGAAGAGTCTTTCAGTCTTAAGGGATCTGAGAGAGATCTGTGCTGATCCAAGTGCGAGAGGGCTTCGGCTTGGGGCTGGGGCACAGACACAGAGGGGGAGGGACTGGTGGGCCGTCCATTCAGTAGCTCATCAGATTGAACTGGAGACTGAGACAACAGGTCTGCAAAATAAAAAAATAAAAATAACTAAAATAATCTTATGTTTGCAGGTTAGTGTATTCATGAACATAACAGAACATGAAACAGGCTCTCGACTGAAGGGATTTTGAAGCTATCATGAGGAGTATTTTGTACATCCCTCACAATGTAACACAGATGCTGTGCATCTCCAGAGGGTCATCCACACAGTAAAACAGTCATTATATGGTGTGGTAATGAGCTGAGAAAACAGACAGTGATGAACATCTGGAGCTGTCAGCTGCTTCCACACTCTGACAACACTCGGCACTGTGTACACACAACATGACCCACTGCGTGGACAAACACACACACACACACATAGATCAGCGTGAACTGACCTGAGCATAGGTTTACAGGGCTTCTGCACAGTGGGTGAGGGTTGTGTCTGATGTTGTCTAGAGTCACGCTCTTTTGCTTTATGGCCTTCAACAACTCCTCAACCCTCTTATTATCTGAAACAAAGGAAGAAATCAAGAGCAAGAAAGACAGACATACATTAATGTTACAGCTTGTGAAAGTATCTTTTTATATGTTTGCTGAGGTGAAAGCAACACTGCTTTACACTTGGTCCACAACAAGGCTTCTCCCATCACCTGCCAATCCTGCTTAAAAATTGTATTATATGGCTCTCAAGTAAGCTCTAGTGTGAAAATATGTCCAGATAAAAAAAAAAAAATAATAGGGAAACCATATAAACAAAATAGACAGCACGAATACCTTTTCTCTGCTGCTGAGTAATGTGGTTGAGGCTGAAGATGGTGAGGAAGCGTTTCTTTTCCTCTAACTCAGGGCTGTTGTTCATGTCCTCTGGGGTGAAGTGGGTTATTAGGGGGGCAGGAGTAGGCCGCTTGGTCTGAACAGCTGGTGGGGAAGGACTCCTCTCTCTCAGCATGCGCCTCCTCTTCCTCCTCTTCACCTCCATCATCTCCTCCCGACGGGCCAGAGTCGTCAGGTCAAACATCTGCAGAAACTCCACTTTCTGTAGGAAGAGAGGGTTTTTCACAATAAATACTGATTTACTGGACTTACAATCATAGAAGGAATCACCAAAAATCTACACAAAGCAACAATATTAACAAACACTTGATAACTATAGTAGTAACACATGAGACTGTGATAATTCACCTCAGCAGAATCATCTAGTTTGAGCGGTGGCTGTTCTGCGACCCTCCTGAGATGAGCTCGCACCTCTTCCTCATCACTCTCATCATAAGAGTCATCCAGCTCATAGTAATAACCTGCAAAAGAAACCACTAAACACTCAAAAGCTCTTAGAAATTACCTACAAAAGATGTAAGCTTGACCCAATGGATAAAAATGGGACGAATAAATGCCCAAGTATACTCCAGTTTTGACTTCATATCAAACCCTCAGCCTAGGAAAATATATTCCAACTGATAATGTGCACAAAAAATGTGGTTGAGAAGTGTCATTGTGGAGTGTAAGAGTGGCCTCTAGAGGTAGAAATCACAGGTTGGGGCCCAACCCTGTTCCTGGAGACCTACCTTCCTGCAGAGTTCAGCTCCAAACCTGATCAAACTTAAATGAACCAACTAAGTAGGATCTAAAGGAGCACTTGATAATTACAGACAGGTGTGATTTATCAGGGTTGGAACTGAACTCCGCTGGAAGGTAGATCTCCAGGAACAGGGTTGATGTAAGGTGTTTTAATACAGATTGCGGTGTCTTTTTCTGATTGGTCTGTTCATTGAAACACCTAACTTAAAACTCATCTATGCTGCTGTATTCATTCTTAAAGAAAGCTTTTTCCCAATTGTTAAATTAAATTAACCGTTTTAGACCACTACCTAAATTGAACGCAATGTACACATCCGATGTGTGCGTGTGCATGTGAAAACCTGTTAGATTGTCCTACATGACCTTGAAATGAAATGGTAACTTTACAATAAATGGTAACACTTTATAAATGAATAATTATTGTTCCTTGTTAGAGTTTCAACATTTACTATTACTAATACATGTTTATTTAAATTTAAAAATTTTTGTTCTTTTAACATTAGCTAATATGAAATCACTTCTGATCAATATAACAATTAGTATTAATACTTTTATTTATTTACAAAGTATGCTTCTGGTTCTGGTTCAGTCAACCTCTTATAGAAACGTTTCTTTTTGTTGTTCCATCTCCTCGGCTTCTTTATTTACTGTAAAACAACAGCCCAGGCCAGTGTTTACACTTTGAGGAAACTCCAAAAAAAACCCGAACAAACAAAAAAATATGCATGTGACCATGTGATTTGAAAAATTGTGCATACAGTGAGTGAACTATGCCAAATGATGAAATTTATGTCACATGCACTTTACAAATTATCACACCTTGTCTATTGATAGTTTTTATGTGGCGTCATAGTCTTAGTAACGGCCCACTGGTGGGCAAAACAACAGTGGCTTTGCTCCACTGATCGTCAGTTATTTTTAAGCAGATTGCATCAAGTAATAATCTAGTAAAACGTAGATATTAAAAGGCAAAATGCAGTAAACGCCTTATTAAAGATGTATATTTTGTACTGGCAAGAAGATGAACCCAGAATATAAACGAAAAGTGCAAAGTTCCACATTAAATGGTTTCCCATAGAAAATCCATGAGGAAATCCTATGAGGAAAACACTGAACCATTAAGCAGATTGCGTTCATACTCTGGCCTCATCTGCCTGCCTATGTAAACTATGCATCATTAATATGTAGAATACTGAATTTGTTCTTTTAATATTACCATGTTAAATATATTTTGGCACTGTAAGTGTTTTTTTTTACAATGTTTAGTCACACTGTTTAATGATTGAAATATTGCCACGAGGCTTAATATGGATTGTAAATCGCCAAAACTTGAATTTTGTTCACATACTTTTGTTTTATTGTTTTGAGAGGTGATTTAAATATTTGTGGCTGTGAAACAGATGAAAAATCGTCATGAAGTTCTATGGATGTTTTGCCCTCCAGGTCTTTGAGCCAGTCACGTAACTGAAAACTATGAATAGGCCCTCCAGCTCTCAGCACCAGTTTATCAGTATATAGATAGAATATAGATATATATGTATAGATATCAGCACCAGTTTTTACAAAAACAATAATCACTGGTATTACCATTTTTCTGGGCTGTGTGAATGAAATTTTTTAGCATTTAATGACTGGCACAGTTAACTACTTACCTTTCTCTCTGGCTTCTCTGCGTCTTTTCTCGTCCAAGTCAAGTTTGCTGACAGCTTGTCTGTTTTGCTGCAGGAACTCATCATACACTAACATGGCATCTGGTGCAAGACGTGAATGCCCCTGAAGGCTCTTAAAACACCCACTAGATTTCAGGCCTGCATTTAGCTCTCCATATGGCCCTGACATACTCAGTGGTGTCCTCTGCTGGTTCAGGAAGCTATGGGTGGATTTTTCCAGCTCCACTAGGAATGTGTTAGACTCAGAGAACCCAGTGGGTTGAATGGGGGGATATTTATCCAGACTGTCCCTTTTCCGAGATCCTTCTTCCAGCTTTTCAGAGTTGTAATGCCGTTCATGTTTGGAGGGGGGTAGGGGAAGTCGACTAATATCATAGTGACCCAGACTCTGGGGCTCGTGCAAGGTTCGTCTAGAGTCGGTGGAGGTCTCGATGAGCGATGCAGGGTTCCAAAGTGTGGTTGGTGGTGGAGGAGCGTGGTCTTTGTGCTGGTGTTTAGGGGAGATGAGAGGGGGCGGAGCTCCCAGGAGAGGATGGGCATCTCTGTCTCTTTCGCGATCTCGGCTGTTGGGCTCGTGATGGTTTGGTATAGGTCTAAAAGAGGAAACACATTTTTTCAGTCTTTGTTCAATTGACTTTTGCAATGCAACAAAATAGTCCCAATGTTTCACTGTTCAACTCATTCGTATTATTACTTTGTACCCTCTACTGGATTTTTTACCAATTCTGATGCCCCAAACCGAAAACACTAGACTCTAAACAAGAGTACTCTTATTCCATTCCCACCCATTCAAACAGTTTTTACTTGATGTCCAGTTGCTCCTGGTGTATGATTTTATCACCACCCATACCTGCTTTTTCATGATCCAGCACAACATCCAGTGTAAAAATGCCCTCACCTATGTCCCTCTATATGCAGGTCTGCAATTTCCCCCTGTCTGCCCAGGTCCAGGTGCTGCTCTAGGACCTGCTGACGGAACTCTGAAACCTGGTACTGCCTGTCCTCTTTCTCTTGCCTTAGCTTCCGTTGCCGGGCCAACCAGCGCTCTTCCTCATTTGTGCGCTGCAGCATGGTGGCCGCTGTCAGACTGGCAGGGCCCGCCCCTCCAGGGCCCAGATACATGCCATGAGCAGAGACCAGACTGGGCACGGGGTGATGGGTGGAGTTAATAGAATGGTGAAGTCCAGGCTGGATTGGTTTAGGGGTTGTAAGTATGGGCTCTTTGGTTTTATCTGGGGGGAAATTATAAACATAAAGTTTGGCTTCACAGTATGATATGTAACACAGGTTAAAGATTATATAAAGTGCAGTAAAATGTGATGCTTGAGGCCAAATTAGATTTGAACTGATTTTTGTGTTAAATCGGTAATAAAATGTGCATGTGTTTGGCACTGGTAATGACCAAATATATTACAAAACCAGCTTTGTGAAAATATATTTGTCTTATCTGTGGTTTAAACAACTTTTTTGAATAAGATTTTAGCCATCTAGCTAGCAAGCCATCATGTTGGCTTGACATAGTTGCCTATATGGTTTGGCTGACTGTTGAAAACACACAAAGCAACTTTAGGTTTAAATCACTATACTATTATCTATTTTAATGTGTCTAGTACTTTTTTTTAGAAACTATTATCTTCTCCAATAAGTACTAGTACTTATTCGTTTGCTACTAGTGCTTATTCTTTAGGTACTAGTGTCTTTTGTAAAGTTACTAGTACTTATTCATTAGATAGTAGTTCTTATTTATTAGATACTAGTACTTATTCCAATAGTGACTTCTTGTTGAGAAAACCATATTATGAGGAAACCACACAGAAAAGAAATGGTCGTTTGTAAACAAACACATATAAAAAAAATGTTACTAATGTAAACTAATTTTGTAAACGTGTATGTTGGCCATTGCATGAGTGACCTCTGGTGGCAGGATGGAGGTAAGACATCTATTTTATTACTTATTATTTTCCTTTTCCTCCAGTCAAAAAACAAAACAAAACTACTGTCACTCCAATAGTGACTAGTATCTATTTACTAGTACTACTACAAAAAATACATGCTACTAAGCATTTTTGTTTTTGTGGTTCAGTTGGTTTGGCATATGTGAATCAATGTTCATACCAGGTCTGTTCGTAGTGATTCTGTCTGCAGGTTTGGCTCTGTCATCTGGAGGGCCTCTCAGCCCATGAAGCTCAGCCAAATAGTGGCTCTCTTTCTCTCGTGCTGACCTCTCCTTCTGTCGCTCCATCTCTCTTTCACGGTCTCTCTCTTTTTCCCTTTCTCTCTCCCTTTCTCTCTCACGCTCCAGCTCCTTCTCTCTCTCCCTTTCTCGCTCACGCTCTTTTTCTCGCTCAGCCTCTCGTTCTCGTTCTTTTTCCCGCTCGCGCTCTCTTTCTCTCTGTCGCAGCTCGTCCTCCATCTGGAGTCTGTGAAGACAGAACACACACAGATGAGCTCAAACTACAGAAACATAGGACAAATACATGTTTATGGTACTTCTAAAGCTTGTCCAGCAACAAGCTACTCATAAATTTAAACTAGTCCTTGAAGCTGCAGTCAAGATCTCCTTTTGTAGTTACATCCTCCCCCCCCACAATGCTATTTATCTAAAAAAATAAAATAACATTGAATAAAGTCTGGAATGTTATTACAATTTTATATAATGTCATAAAATTAATTTCTGGTCATTAACATTGCAAAAATGACAGTGGTACAATAATATGGTATAGTGATCCATCAAGTTGTAATACATTGATATATATCAGTATTTTTGTTTACATCCAGGTTTCATGGTGCTGTTGTGTACCTCTCTGACAAGCGTTCTGACTGTAAACTGGACAGTGAGGGGTGGCTTAGGTCTCCTGGGTAACGCACTCCAGGCAGGTGCATGTGTACTGCAGACGGGTGAAGAGGAGGTAGAGCACCCCCTGCAGGCAGTGGATAGAATGGCGACCTCAGCGCTGACAGACAGAATGGATCATCCATTCTAAGAGAATTAAAATAGGACGAAGTTCAAATTGAGTTCAGGGATCTTTGGCCAACAAAACGCTGAATTAGGAATTGTTTCAGGAAAGGTGCCATTGTGGAGATGTGGTGATGCAAAAATTACATGTTACACCTTTCACTTCATTGTTCATTATTTTATAGTTGTGGTGTGACTTTCTTAAAGGGTTACTCCACCCCAAAATTACAATTTTGTCATTTTGTCAATGCAAGGATACGTCTTGTACATGCATTTATACTTTGCTGTGAACTAAAACATCATCATTGCATTGCTGCTGACACAGAACTGAATATGCTATTTGTGTCCAGTGGATGCTAATCATTATGTGGTTATTAATGATTGATTGTTAAAACTTTATTGTTATTAAGTAATCATCTTACTATAAAATCATTGCTATAAGTGTGAACGTTCTGCTTAACGTCTCCTTTTGTGTTTCACAGAAGAAAGACATTCACACAGATTGACAACTATCTGAGAGTAATTAAGGTCGGAATTATGACTTAATTTGCTTTAGTTGACAAGAAAATCTCAAATCTCCAGGGTTTCTAAACATATTATTCATTGCATGTGTGTGTACCTGTAGTGTGAGAAGGAGGGGTGGGGCAGATATCCAGGGTGGTAGTAGGCAGCAGCAGCTGCAGCAGTGGCAGGATCAAGCCCCAAGGGTAAAGAGGACATGCGGAGCTCCTCAGCTGTGGCATAAGGACGAAACCCCCTCAGATATTCTTCAGGAACACTGGCTGGGGGCACGGCATGGGGCATCTGACGGGGCAGGCTGTCAGTAAAACACAGGAAGAGAATTAAAAGCAATATAGCCAATTAAAACAAAACAAAAAAAAGGTTGTCTGAAAAGGGGTGGCAGGTTTTAGGACCTCTTTGTCCCCTTTGGGACAAAGTGGAAACGTAACACTTTACAATATGTTTTCATTTGTTAAAGGCAAGTTTATTTATTTAGTAATTTAAAGTGAAAAAAGTTGATTGAAAATGAAATAAAACAGTTAAGAATAAAATATGAGGATACAGTGCAATCAGTTTGGATGTGGCACAGTGCTCATTCAGTAAATGCACAGCTAAACAGATGTGTTTTAAAGCTGGATTTAAATATGGCTACTGATTTAGCACATATAATCTCTTCTAGAAGCTGGTTCCATCTATGGGTGACATAATAGCTGAAAGTGGAAACTGGGTTTATATTCAGTGAGCATACCTGCATGTATTGAGGTCCTAGGCCATTTTGTAATTTATAAAACGAGTAATAATACATAAATATCAATCCGAGGATGGGTGTAATATGCTCAGGTCTTTTAGTTCTAGTTAGAATCCTGGCAGCAGCATTCTGTATGAGCTGCAGCTGTATAATGGTCATGGGAAAGCCAGTGAGAAATCCATTCAAATGGTCTACTCTGCTGGTGATAAAGGCATAAACTAGTCTCATGTTTTTGAGATGATAGAATGCTGATTTAGTAATTGCTTTGACTATTGAAACTCATGCATGACTCGACAATCACATCAAGATTTTTGACTTTTTTTTTGTTTTGTTTAACCCCCTAGAGTCAAGGTATGCATTCACCTTAAGAACTTTATCTTTGTTTCGTGATGACTTTTTTGAATTGTTTAACTGAAGAAAGTTTTGGCACAGTCAATTTCATTAATGAATTGGCAGAGGACTGACAATGAAAAATACTTATAAAGCTTTTATTAACCTTCGTTAATATTAATTTTAACATTTTCAATTTCCCACAGTGCATCAGTATAATACTCACTTAAGGGGCTGAAAGCGCGAGTCCTGCATCACTGACGCGGGTGTCAAGCCAAATGCGTAAGGGTTTCCAATTAGGTGGGCTGGGACAGTGGGACCTCCTTTTTCTTGGGTAGAAGAAGCCTCTGCACTTAACCTGTCCCGGCTGACTCCGCGAGGACCTGACTCAGCCTAAACAGACAAAAGAAGAGTTTTATGTCAGAAGTGCACTATTACAGCTTCTTATGCTCGCCATCAGTGTTGGGTGTAACGCGTTACAAAGTAACAAATTTACAAAGTTAGAAAGTTACAAAGTAACGCGTTACCGTTATAATATTACTTTTTTCAGTAACTAGTAGTGTAAGGCATTAATCGTCTGAATGGTAATATTATTACAGTTTTCCCGAGCTAGTTACTTGCGTTACATTTGCCAGTAGCACCTTCATCACACACAAG
>JAUMHE010000024.1:1012223-1027764 GCA_032359235.1 Enteromius mattozi
GACGTCATCACGCACACCATTTTATCGGTAAAAGGCCAGTTGGATGGAAACAGGCTGGAGACAGCAAATTTCGCAAAAAAAATTTTCCCGCAAATTCTCTTTGTCGATAACAAAACAGTGTAAAAACTGGATGGAAACTTGGCTAATGAGAAAGAATATACTTTTGACGTGCAGCAAAAGATTGTTGAGCATCACAAAAAATTAAGTGGCTGCAAGAAAGCTAAAGTGCTGCAAATTCCTTTTACCACTATCAGGGTAATAATTAAGAAGTTCCAATCAACAGAAAATATTACAAATCTGCCTAGAAGAGGTTGTGTATCTGTACTGTATTAAAGCAAGCCCAAATACTCTGCAAGGATTGCAGAACAAAGCTGAGTATCAGAAAGCATCTTATCTTGGCAAAAAGAGGCTGCAAAAAGGCCAATGTGTATTGGAGAAAAAAAAAAAAAAGGATTAATGATGCAGTGATTTTCACAGCCTTCTTTTTTTCAGATCTACTGAGAGTATAAACAATTTTGACCATGTTTTGTGTAGCACCTCCTAACGGTTACACAGGGTTCTGCAATCAGTGAGAAAATATTCAGGCCTATCCACCTTTTTCCTGACGTAAAAATGGATGCCGCCATTTGTAAATTCTATGGGTATTGTCACACTCGTGTAGAATCCACTAATGCGGGGAGACGTTGGAGCAGTTTAGCAGGATTTGTTATATACATAGAACAAAGAAGAGCAGTTTAACATGCAGCATACACTGACGAGAACTGGAGGACAGACAGCAACTTATAAAAGGAAGGGAAAATCAACGATAATTAACAAGACACACCTGAACAGAATAACTAATCAAACAGAACTAGGTCACAGGGGAAAAAACACAGAGCACATGGGGAAAAGACAACATAGAACATCCAGACATGTGACAGGTATAGCTTCCGGTCTCATCCGCATCCAGCTACTTTAAGCTGTACAAAACAGTTAGTTAGTTGCTTGATATTGAAAATTGGTGTGTCTTATCATATTATTTTAATGTATAATCTTAATTATGAACACACTGGTTTGTAGTGCAAACAGTTTTACCGTTTACTGCACATTGTTATTTTCCTCCTTATTTACCTGTAGCATCTAACAGGCCCTAACCGGAAGCCTCACCCATAGTCTTACTTCCGCGTTCAGGAAAAAGGTGGATCCACCTGCTATTCATATTTGGCAGGTGGTCAAACAAGACAGATCGCTATGTGCACCTGGTGCCTTAATGAGTCTCAAATGCTGTGACAACTTGTGTTGTGAGCAAATATCAATACAAGGGTTTGATTATAAGACTATTCCCTTCATACCTAAAATCTGTAAAAAGAATGAAAAAAAAAGAGAATGTGTTTCATGTGTTTGAAACACAAAAACACCCCATGACACTGAAACATCTCCTTTCAAGTACATTAGATAATGAATATTTATTTTACTTTAAACATTGCTGAACAGGATGATGTGCCATTTGATCATTAAACTCTCTACACAGAGACACATTACACAAAATCAAGTAAATGTTAGGTAGGTTTAGCATATATAAGCTGGCACACTAGCCAGAATGGCTAATGTGTGAAGCAGTAGTGTTGTGGTGTCTTCAGAAAATATATTCTAAAGAAATCAAAACCCACACTGTGTCAATTACATGCAGCAAAAATGACAACAGTTAGTGTGTAGGCGGCCATATCCTTCCAGAAGCAAGGTCTTTAAAAACGAGCATAGTCATAATCTTAGAAAGGGAATTGAGTTGTAATGTATTAAAAGAAAATACAGTGGACATTCAGCATCAAGGGCTGCATATACTTGTTAGACAGAAAATTTGCTCATATTCTGGATTTGACCTTTTTTTAAATCTTGTTTTTATCTCTCTCATATTCAGCTGTTTTAATCAGCAGTAAGCTCATCTAAGAAATAAGTTCAAATTCACAGGCTGAGCCATTCTCATATTAACCTGTGCTCTGTTGTTTCACCATTAGTTAAAATTTACACAAAAGAGACCCCTTCATTTGAGATCAGTAAAATGAACAACTCTGAAATGTGCCCCATGACCCCCTGCTGGAGCATTAGGCAAACACACACTGCTCTGCTCTGATTAATAAAGGTCAATTAGCAATTTTACTTTCCAAATTTAATCAGCCCCCTGAGCTTGCACTCACCCTCTCTCTCTCTCCCTCTCCAATTTTGTCATGTTTTTTCCTGTGGAGATTCGTACTGTCATGCTAAAAGAAGAACAAACCTTTAAAACAAGAAGCAGTAAACACACACACACAAGCACACGGGCTGGAGTGGCCCTCTGACAGCCGCTGTCCCTCATTAATCAGGAAGTGTCTGCTGTGTGCTGCATTCTTCCACGGGCTTTCAACTTCACTGCTAATTGCAATTAATCACCAGCAGAAGCAGATGCTTGCAACAAAGACTGCTGGGAGGAACATGTGCGTGCGTGTGCGTGATGAAGCTGTCACTGGGGCTGCTGCCTCTGTGGTCTGAAGGTGGTCGTTGTGACCCTCTCATCAGGACAACAAGAGTCTGTCAGATGTGGCTGACGTGACACTGAGTGTTCATGAAACCCGAAGCAAATCAAAGAGGAGGATCATCAGACTTGCCATTTTTTCAGCCTGATGATTTCCATTAGAAGCCCAGCATTCCTAATGAATGCACATGAGAATTATATAATAGCGTCTGGCTCTTTACTTATATTCACCTTTAAATTATTCCTATCATTGTACGTTGTTTTGTCTCTTTGTCTGTCTTTCTCTTATCAGGCTGTCTGTCTCTTTCGTTTTCCTCATCTCTGTCTTTCTCTCCTTCACACTGCCTGACTCTGCTTTGACAGTCGGTATTACAGCTCATGACAGCCATTTAGCACACACACACTTCCTCACTATGTCATACTCCTGGTCAAGATAAACACTAAACAGTGTACAGAAACACTTTAATACACCCTTATACACACATCTGCTTCCAAAGGGTAGTACTAAATGAAAAATAAGATATTTAGTATCTTATTAATATTTAGAATACTGCGGGAAATCAAACTGGTGTATTCTGAAGAATTTGTGCATGGTGCTTATCATGAAAAAACTAAAATTAAACAAAACAAACAATATGGCAAACAGTTACAGGCTCCCCTCCCTTCTTAAAACTTTGATAACTTATTTCAATTCAGCAGTTGTATGCACTGCTACAGTATGATAGGCAGGTTTTTGCTGGACATTGACCACTAGCATAGCATCAGAACATAGGTGGGCTCAGAGAAAATCAAGTGGACCTAGGCTAAAATGCAAAATAGGCCAAAACAGCTATACCTGCTTGAATACACCACCGTTTAATCAGAGCATAAACCTCATAAGCAGTGTTAAGAGCAGAATGATAAGAACAGAACGGCAGCCACAGCACAACAACCTCATCAAATCAGCTGGACAGTAGTAACTTAGTACAGTAACTAGTGGACAGTATGTAAAACCATGTCTGGTCATAGTCTGGCTCAAGAGCCACATAAACTACATGGAACAAACGACACTGAGTGGGCAACAAAAATGTAGATTGGTTTTGATGGAAAGCAATGTTTCTGTTTTTTTGTTTTTTTTTGTTTTTTTAATTCAGATCAGCTACCTTGATCACTGGATTTCTTTATCTATTGTTTTTTTTTCCTGCAAGCCATAAATTACTTTTATGAGTCTGTTGTGTGAGAGCGCCCTCCAGCTTAGAGTATGAATGAAACATACACTGCATGAGAGTGTCCAGCACTCTGTAATGTTCACGTCACCTCATTTTGGATATGCATAAAACGTCAGGTTAGGGCTGCGCAATTTATTCATCGATTTATTCATGTGCATTTCGTCAGTAAAGCTGGTCCTTTGATCAGCAGTAAATCTCAATCAGCTGTTTTTAAAATCATCAAATACAATCACTGGTCACCACCTACTGGCATAATGTAACATATACAATATTGATTTAGTTCCAAGGTCAATTTTTCATTTTGATCAGTCTATATCCGGACTAATTAATTAATTACAAAAATTTCATTTTTGGGTAACTTTCCCTTGTTTGCAACACAAAAATTGCCCTTGAAAATATCTGTGTGACCACACTTGCCCAAAAAAAGTGTAGGCGACAAATTTACTTTTTAAATTTACGCAGCTGTGACTGATATTAACAAAGATCCACATTAATTTTTTTGTGCCCAACTTCAACCTCAGGACTGTGTCATCCACATGGCTCCTGGGGCCAGTTGCATAAACTTAGCCTTCATGTTAAGACAGTGTCTTAAGAGCTAGTCTGACCAACTAGCAGTTAGCCAAGAGTAATCTGTTTTATTTTTTGGATTCAACTTAGACTAATCTACATTTTTATGTAACTGAATTAAAAAACTGTGACCAGTCCTAAAGAAAAATTTAGCTGACTAACTTTTAAGACTAGTCTTAACCTTTTATGCAACCGGCCCCTATGACAATTAGTTAGTCAACATCTAAGCTAAGACATCTATGAATTGATAAACACCACACTATGTGATATCTTGTACTCCATGTTTCCTATATCTAGTCATATCTACTCATGCAAACCAGCCCCATCTTCCTACAGTATTTTGCTTGCCAAATTGCAAAAATAAGATGAATGAGCTGAGAGCCAGTATTTTATTACAATGCAAGATCAGAGAATGTTGTATTTTAACCTTCACACAAACTTGGTTATCTTCTAACATACCAGACTCTGCTCAAGGCAGCAGGACCAGACAAAATCCCAAGATATGTTTTTAAGGAATGTAGCCTTCACATATATTTTTAATCTTTCCCTTTCTATGGCTGTTGTACCAACTTGTTTTAGGACAACCACTATTATTTCAACAGCACTTACTCCAATCATTTTCAAATGTTTTGAGAAACATTTATAACTTGCTTAACACAGAAGGACAGAAAGCAAGTGAAATGGTGCAGAAACAGTAACTTTCAGGGATTGCAAAGTTTTTGGTTTAACCTTTATTCAATAAATGGGCAAAATCTAAAATCGGTGTGATATTCTTGGTCTGTAGATTAGATTTTTTTTTTTTACAAAATTCTATCTTGCACCCAGATAGGTTAGTTTATTGTAAAAAAAATGAAATAAAATAATAGCACACCTCTAACACATTAAATGGTGTGGATTAGAGATTTGTTCAAATTGTTCCGCTAAAGATTAAGCAGTAGTAATCGTAATAACTGATTTAACCAACGTCACTAATTACTTCATGCTAATAATGTTTCCTCCTCTTCACAAAGAAACTCTCACTGGTCTGATGTCTGTGGCAGTGAAAGTTCCACTTTCAGACTGAAGGATGGAAAGAATACAGAGAAAGGGAGCACAAGTCATGAATAACTGAAAGAGAACAGTAGGATAGATGAGAGGTTAGACGAGGGTGTGTCACACTCTCTTCACCACCTTCCCATCAAACATTAATGCGACAGACGAACAGCACAACACACAGACAGCTTCTGCCTTTCCATAGTTGTTTCAACCCTAACAAAAAATTATGAAATCTTATTTTTTAAAGTACTTTCGAGCACGTGAACTATGGAATTTGAATATGGTAACCTCCCAATACCATATGCAATCAAAGAAGACTATTTAAGTTACTAGATTAATTTATTTATTCAGAAAAAAGTAACAGTAAAACAAATAGGCTTCAATTGGTTTGCAATACATATTTTTTAAACTTTCACTCACACACTCCTGTGCATCTGTTGACATGATCTTTGGAGTTCTTTAACCTTTAGGAAAACTGCACATGTGAGTTGAAGACAAAACAACCCTTAGTCTGCTGCTGTTGCAAAGTCAGATTCTGTTCTGAGGAAAAATCCGTTCACAAAGCAGAAAACTATCACATCACTTTAGTTTGAAGACTTTCTATCCTCTAGCAATTCAGTGATAATTGTATCTGTGATCTCAGTTTAAAGTCTAAAACAACTGTTGTTTTTTATTGAACCTTTAAAGTATGTTTTTGATGGTTGTTATTGTAGTCTGTGTGATGCTTTTTTGCTTTCTGAGTTGTCTACTGTATGTAGCAACGGCACACTGGTAGTGCACTGACGCAAGTATTTGACAAATGCTCTTGGCATCAATGAGACATATGAGTTTATCGCTTCATTGAAACAAAGCTGGCAATCCTAGTCTACATCTGACAGTATGTGTGTGTGCGGGTTCAGAGTTACTGCATCACGGACCACTTAAGGCACCATCCACAAAACCCCATAAACCCTTCTGTCTTACCAGAAGGAAGTTTAGAGGAAAAGAAAATCAAATAACCATCTCTCTTGTTGTGTCAAGCTAAGATGAAGTTTTACTGTGAATGAAAGAAGGTAAATAAGCAGGAAAAGCCCTTGACAGACTGCCTGCTCCACAGCTGTGAGTTTCATCTTTTATTCATGTGCAGGAGGTAAAGCGTGCCACTTCTGAAACCAACCACTTAACCCGTTAAGAGCACAACTTTGAACTGGTTGATAAATTATTAACACTGGTGTTTATTAGTCTGGCAGACAAAAGAGATGGAAAATATATATATATATATAAAATAAATAAATAACCTAGTGAGATGAGCACTAATTACTCAAAAAGTCAGAAAAAACATTTGATGTCTTAATGTGAGTGATCATCTCAGCATTACACTAATGAAGTGCCTTCTGAGGTCAAATACCGACTGGTATGTTTACTCAACACAACCAATTCAGTTAATTTAATTCATACTGTATATATACAGTGGTGGCCAAAATTATTAGAACACTAGTATTTCAACAGCTTTTGCAGTAACATGTCAGTAGGAAATATTAGTTTGTATTTCCAAACATTCATTTTGTCATTAATTGTAATAATCCAGTGAGATTTTTGCAAAAGGAGTATGACAACAGCCAGTGCTCCACACAGAGACCTGATCTCATCATCATCCAGTCTGTCTGGAATGATACAAAGAAACAGAACAAGCTGAACAAACAAAACAAACAAAAGCATCTTTGCCACAGTTTCAGTTTTTTTTCATGTCATTCCAGACAGTTAATTAATAATTTTTAAGAAAATAAATAATACTTACTCAGATTTAGGGGTTAGTGGTTATAATTTGATCTTACATTGGTGAAAGATTTTTTTTTCTCCTTGTGTTTTTTTTTTTTTTATGTCCTGTTGTGCCTTCCAGAGCTCAGACAGTGTGTTTCCTGTCAGTCATCGCACCATAATGAGATCCGGACAGAATATGTTTTGATCTCCATGGTGACATGTGACATTAACCAGAGACAGAGCACAGGATGATACTATAATATCATTAAATCATCTCTTATGCTCTCAAACACGCACACACACAAACACTGACATACACACAGTCCTAATAAGTACAGCTCACAGGCAGATAACAGAGCTTGTTTGTATGAATACAGAAAATACAGAGCTCAAGGTGCTCAAATTCAAGTCTCAAGATCTCTCACAATCTCTCATAATTATGCAAATCATCTTTGAATATTTGCATTTTGATTTCGGAGTATAATACATAAATTATTCCATCTAAATTTACATTTTTCCTGCAGGAAAATCAGATGCAGCTGTCAAAATATAAAAATAGATTTTGTATATATATTATTTGTATATACTTTACATTAATTTTTCTAGGGCCTTGCAGTCTTCCTCCAAGTCCTTGACTTTGTGACACAATGCCTTTTTGACAGAAGTGAATTAAGGGTTCATTAATTGTGCCCGCAAAGTGGGTGATTATAAGAACCCTTCTGAAACCTAAAATGACACCCTACATTAATGTGGACTCAACGGACGCATGCCCATGGTGGCCATCGTAAGTGCACAAGACCACAAACGCAAAGTGTGCAATATTGAAAAAAAGAAAAGCAACAAAAATAAATTCAAGTTAACTGTAAAATACACAAGAACGTAAATGGCAAGTCGTTCTGTAGATGATCTGAAATGAAAGCGAAGGCGAGTTATTGAAACGTTTCCTTCATGACATTTGTTGTCATGACATCCAGTGGGCTTATGACTAGAGTCCGACCAGAGCCCATCTTTTTTTCCACTTTTACAAAAACGGCTGTGTGTAATGGCAAATTTAGCCTTCTCAAATCATCACAACTTGCCTAAAATAAAATCTATAGATATACTAAAACAGTTCAAGCTTATAACAATGTTTAAACATGCGCTATAATAATAAATGTGCGATATAATGGTATATCCATCATATTGTGAGGAGAATCTAAGGCGCGCTCTGAGGACATGGAGGCACCAGAGCAAACACTTGCATTTTTTCAGTGGAAACAAAATAGCCTTCGCTGTCATTTTCTCTGATAAATGTAAGAGTAACTGAACTCGGAACTGAAAAGGGTCTTCTTTTATTTATGTGCAAATTTACAAATTTATTTATTTACAAAAATGAACTGAAAATATGTTTTAAATATGTTTATTAAAAACAAGTTTTGTAAAAACCAGTTGTTCCAGTCCAGACCTTTGACTCTAATGAATATTCAGATTTGGACCTTTGAATGTAGACTTTGAGAACCTGTTCTACACTATAAAAAGTTGGAATGAAGTGCCCATTTTTATTTATTTTTTATTTGTATACAGAACATAATCATTTTTAAACACTAAAATCTGTATTTAATTTTCATAGAAATAGTGTAGAAGCAAGGTTAATTTTCACACATAGTATTCATAGCTCGTAACCAGCTGTGTATCAGGGATGATTACTTCAGAATGTACCTCGGAATGACGTTTTCCCAATTTCTCTTCCACCAGAAATGCACACTCCTACCTCGACATATACAAGTGTATGTTCCAACGATACATCCCTTTAACAAACCACTTGTTCTATGTAGGGTAGTGCAGGGATGCTGGAGCCAATCCCAGCGTCTCAGGCCATATGCAGGGAAACATCCTGGACAGATGGCCAGTCCATCACATAAGTATATGTTTCCTCCTGCAATTTATAGCATGTGAACAAGTGTCTCCTGGTGGTTCCATCACAATGTTACTTTGTAGGAAATGCTTTCCAGAAACGTCACCCTAACAAGCTGCTAAATATCACCTGATGTTGTCAGCACAATTTAAAAAAAAAAAAAAAGCTGAACTGAAAACTGAAAAAGCTCTTATATTAAATTCTAGCAAAATATCCCATTAAGAGCTCACAAAGACACTGAAGGAGATACAAGGAGCGTAGGGAGAAAAAAGTAGCATAATCTCTGTATGACTTCCTCTTCTGCCTCTCTGTACGTGAGCACACAAAGGAGATTAATTTCAGAACAGTTGATTAAAAGTAAAAAGTATTATCATGATCAGCACCTCTATCTCAAGGCAATTATTCTAAAACTAGTAGGAATCATATTCTCTCATTCTAATTAATTTAACAGAATAGTCAGACCACCACAGTAAATTAATCTCAAATGCTTAAAAAAAAAGATGCTGAGACAATCATGACAATCCTAAGAGAATGGAAGGGGTGGTAACTTACTGGTGAACATTACACTATTGCTAACCTGATAGCATAAGACTGGCTGTACTAAACCAATAGCCTATATAGCTTAAAGGCTAGGAAGACATTGAGTCAGAGTAGGAGGGTCTAAATAAATAAGAAAAAAAACTTGATGTGATTTGCGTAAACTTTGTATGAAACTGCAGCAAAAGCAGATTGTATTAAAATATACAAATGATTTAGAGATTTATATGAATTTTCAACAAATTAAAAATAGTAATGAATTGACTGTACTGAATGGATTTGAATCAGGAATTGGAGTGATTTGAGTAAGAGTGGGAGGGGACTGCAGAGTGGAGGTGGAGCTATACAGATTGAGGACTGTGACAGAAGAGAAGAAAGAGAGACAGAGGTGTGACAGAGAGAACAAGCTGCTAGTGCATGTGCATAATCTTGCTCTCCCAGCTGGTCCCCATTAGCCAGGCTGGAGCCAGCAGACCCTCAGGAGAGAGTCGCGGCCAGACCACGTCACTCCTAATGCAGATGATGGTCTGCAGTGCACCAACGCTGGGGAAGCTTTACTGACAAAAAGGGAAAAGTAAATAAAAATTAATGCATGTAGAGCAGCGTTTGGACAGAGGGTCACAATGCCCATCCCTTCCAGAGATGCCTAATGAGATTCATACGGTAGAAAATACATTAATGCTTCTGTTCAGGGTTTTCCAGTCTATTGCATCTCTGCTATTGTGTTAAATTGTTCATTTAGTGAGCCCTCTTTTGCATATATTCATATGTGGGTGGGTTCGATCCTGGTTCGATCCTGGTTTGATCCTCTAACAAGCCAACTTGTAACAACTTCATTGTGGCTAAGGGGATCTCACCTGTTTTTGATGAAATCTCCCCCTCTTCAGTAAGAGGCACACAAATAGAGCAGAGGGCTGTCAGAGAAATAACTGCCTGTTTTTTTGCTCTAGATCACGAACTAGTAAAACTCATTGAAACACCAAACACTTAACTGATTGAATTAGGATGTAACGCATGAAGTAACTTCACATTTTGATGTGCATTTTTGAATATATGTGCATTTCCACAGAAAGTATATATACCTGCTCCAATATGAAAAAAGTGCAATGCTCTAATAAGCATAAAAATATATACAAAAATTAAGTAGAACCACATTTCTCTTGCCTTCTATTCTGATTGAAAATAAGTCTTTTTATTGCTGATCTTATCGGTATGTATTCATATAAAAGCAAACATAAGTCTAAATGCGTTTTCAAACTCTGAATTATTTACATTATTGGACTGTTGAACAACACAACACAACACAACACAACACAACAAAGAGTAAATAATTGTTATTTGGCCTAAACAGAGATTATGCCACAGCAGAATATCTGAGTGGAAGACCGTAAATTAAGATGAAAGTACAAACTGAGCAATCACACTCTGACTATTGTGACAAGTAGATACTAACAGAACTGGCTGCCCAAAGAGTCTGCAAATCTGCAAATACTGTGGCCAAGGAGATGCAGAGCAACTGCCAGCTGCCATAACTTTTGAGGAAATTCTATCCAAAAATATTTTTTTTTACTTCAAAGAATTAAACAATAATACACAACTTCAATTTTAGGTGGGGAAAAAACACATTGTATATTACTAACAGCGCAATAAATAAATGCTTTTCACCAAAATAACGAGGAGTTGACCAATCAATGATGTACTTACTGTGCATTCACCCACCCACAAACACACTCAGTCATGCACACACAGCACATTTTCTAACCTACAGCACATTTCCTATACCACATACTTCCTGTTTACACCTTTTTTTTTTCATCCTTTGTTGATTCACATAAACATTACAAATACTCTGACAATACATTACACCACTTGTCATGCTAGTAAAGCACATTTGAATTGTGTGACTGAGTGAGTGTCTTGCGTCCCCTTGTGGACAATAAAATTTACTAAAGTTAAACCATGCCCAACCATACAAACAACTGTGTGGTCAAAACATCCCATCACTTAATACACACACACACATTTACTCACCTAACACACACAAAGAAAATATACACACAAAGAAAAGAATCGACTGCCAAAATAATATCTGATAACTTCAACTGCAGGTCTTTTCAGTGGAAATTTCCTAGGAATATGTCTATGTGACATACTGCACAGCTGGGAATATTTGCATGAAAGAATCAGATACACTCATATGAAATGATAAAGAGACACATTCCTTATGAACAGCAGATTTTTTTTTTTTTTTTGGTCTGTACAGGTAGGTCAGAATAAATAGCTGCACAACTGATGTGTTTATGTGTGTACATTTTAACTGTGTGCAATAAAAGATGCTGTTGGCAAGGAAACCATCATCTCTGACCCACAAAGAGAGTGTAAGTGTATGTAGTGTTCGCAGGCAGGGGAGATACAGGGCATATGCCAAAAGGAAGACATGGAAGACATGCTTTTAAAATTCCCAATAGGAATAATACAAGCAAAGCTACTTAAGAGAACTTAAAGAGGTGAGAATCATGAACTGGCCAGGTTTTTGTCAGCAGTGTGACTGATCTCTTCCTCATATAGAATATAAGAACTGGGTATAAAAGACGGACAAAGACCATGACAAGGAATATGATGATGGATTTCCATGACTTTTTTTTTTTTAATATATTTTAGAGCTAGCACAGTGTATACCTTTTTCAGAAATCCAACAACATTTCAGTAGTTTGCGCTTCCTTATAATCGCGGTAGTAAAAATAGCGTGTTTGGCGTGCTGTCCTGGGGGCGAGGCGGGAGCCTGGTGGACTCCGAGCCCTTGAAGTCTGAACCCTAGCGAGGGTAGAGCTCGGTGTCCGGCTCGGACCCCGCGTACCCCCTGTTAGGATAGTGCGAACGAGGCGGAGAAGGGGCGGAGGAGGGATGCTTGTAACGAGATACGGAAGGGAAGGAAACTGGCTTATTTATAGTGGAAGGTTGAAATCGGATTGGCTGACGAGATGATAGGAATGATTGGTAATACAGCGCCGGCTGTGTCTGATTAATCGTTCGCGCTTCCTCCCGAAATTAATTTGGCAACATCACATTGTGTCATACACGTTTCCCTGCTTTTCTGTCTCTTCTCCAGCTCATAGGAGTTGCTTTATCTTTGACAAAAGCAAAGCAGAAATGCAGCTAAATGTCTACAGTTCTCAAATCTGCAAAGAGAGTAGAAACTGTCTCTTATAGAGACATGACTAGATTTTCCTCATGCACTTTATTAGCTTTTCACAGTAGTGCCCTGGCTCTCAAGACCACAATGTTCTCATTTTACTAAATCACACTCTCTCTTATTAGAGGTTTTCTCTGCTCGGTACATATTAGCAATATCTATAGCACAGTTACAGTGAGGAAAGGACGAAAACACCATGGCACTTTTTGAAGAGATTTTACCATCAAAGCAAACTCAAGAAAGATGCTGTTAGCTTGCTGAAATCCACCAGTCACAAAACTGACACAATAACCAATTAGAAACACGGTTCTTAGTGAAAGCTATACATTTGTCTCATACCAGTCCATTTTAGTCAAAACTACACACAAACTAACTCTGACAGGTCTGCTTTACAAGGATCCTAATAATCAGATCCTCACTTCCGGTGAACTCTGCCATAAATATAGTGGTATACTTTGGCATATAATACTGGTATATAATGGCAATTCCAAACAAGGTTTGTAGCATTCAGTGAAATTCACAGGCACATTTATCTCTAAACATATTGAAAAATGGGGAGACATTCAATCAGACCAACAAGATAAACACAACAGTGTACACTAGATGGACAGAGCCTATACCTTCTGAAGAAAGGATTATGGTTTAATCTGTCCAGTCAGCAACATAACAATGTATGGTTAGACGTGTATCAATTATACACTACTTCATGGCTTAAACTACGCTCTCTCTCTTTGCCAAAACAAATTACTGTTGGCTACAGTGAGAAAACCACAAAATTCAACAGAAATCATGCAAAGTCTAATTAATTAATCCCTTTTCCCAAATCATTGTGGCTGCTTTGGAAGCACCCCCACTGAGCAATTCTTTCATCTTTGCTTGCTTAAAACACCTCTGGAAAGTCATATGCCAACTCACAGTGAAAGAAATTAAGGCCAGCTGACATGTTTTCGCTCACATCCAGCATCACTAACTTTATTTTTTTACCATGGATGGCAGATATCCAATCAACATATGGAAAGAGTGGAGTCCAAACATGATCCATTTAGGAGCCACTGAGCTGCCACAAAGCAGACTTGTGGCTCAGTAGTTCTGCTAACACAGTTTGTATCAAATACAGAAACACACGCATGCTTTAGTGTCTGTTAGGGGAATCTGAGCAGTCCTGGAGAAACTAATAACACTGGAGTTTGGCCCAAGCCACTGTCTCCAGCTTAATTCCTCTATCCTCTGGCCACAGCGTATACCACCACATACACACACTCTTTCCCTCTCTTCCTTAGTTAACTTTATTCCTTAACTTTGCTCCAGATGAACAGTGGAAAAAGAAGGCAGTGATTTGGCATTCCACCAGCCACAACACTGCCAAGAGACTCAAAGAGTACCCACGACTCCAGCAGCATTTTTATCACACAAGTACAGAGAAACATATGAACGCACAGTCATCTTGACACTTTGTCTCTCTCGCAAGCTCGTCACTGTCACCTAAGCTGCTCTCATCTCCTGTCAGAAAAAGCGTGGAGAAACAGGCAGAGTTCACTTTGTCTTTTCTGCATTTGTCATCTCATCTTTCACACACCCCTTTATTTGTGCGCTTTCTCTATTTTTTACTCTTCCTGAGGAAAGCCCCAGGCATTGAGTAGCATGGCTTTTTCTTGCACAGACCAAATACATTGAGGTTGTGCTGAAGCTGGCTCCTGTTACATTACTGAATGATCATTTATCAGGCTTGTAGGTGGTTTATATATATATATATATATTTGTGCTTCAAAATGTAAATCAGCCGCTTATAACTTTTAGGTGTGTCACATGTAAATTCTGGTTAAATTCTCTCAACAATTTAACTCCCACTCTCATGCTGAATGCTGATTATTATTTTAATTTTACTTTGAGTAATGCCATAAACAATGACTAAAACACAAACACACACCTAACCATAACAAAAAAAACTTTCCATATTTCTACATGTCCCAAAACATGGATAAAATACACACAGTAAAGCACTTAAACAATGTAATTTTTAAATGGCTGCTTTAGTTGCCTGCTGTTAGGCTGCGAGATTGTTGCCTCTTATTGAATGATGACCAGTTAAATAAAGCAAATGATGCATCAAACATACTGTACGCGTTTGCTTTTTCACAAGAACGATATAAAGATCTAGAGAACTGTAAAAGAATTTGAGCAGACAGAATCTTACCATAGAGATGACACTTCCTGCCTGTCATGTGACTCTCCTTCTGGATGTTTATACCTGCAGGCCTGTTTAACACTGGTAGATACCTAGACTGTCTTATCTCTCTTAACTGGACAAATCCAAAAAACAGCAATGTTTTGTCCTATAGGTTGTTTGTGTCATTATCTATGTCCTATATGTCTATGAGTCAGTCTGTGGTCAAAGCCAGTATGATCATCTCTGACACAATCAGACAGTTTGTGTGTGTGCTGATTCACAGAACTGTGGTCAAACACATCTCAGATAGACACACAATCATTCTTCCCCCTCCCTCTCTCTACTTCCTGTGCAAAACTGGCCTCCTCATCTCCTCCCGCAGTGTGTTCCACTATTATACTGTCAAAATGCTATATGGGCTGCAAAGCACATGATTTGTTCCAGAGCTTTTATAACAGACATCAACCTCCTAAAACCCAGAGTCCTAGTCTTTCTGGTCCCCTCTGTCTCAGTTGTGTTTGTGTATATCTTTGCACGTCCAATAGCATAGAAAAACGTGATGATGCAACAGAAACAAGCACTTTAGATAGTTGCTCCTTTGCACTTAAGAAAGGTAAAAGAAAACAGTTTGACTACGTGGTATAATGAGCACACTCGCACCCTAAAGAGAGCAGCCCGGAAAATGGAGCGTAGCTGGAGGAAAACAAAGCTA